>NAJO01000097.1:0-45257 GCA_002077065.1 Cryoendolithus antarcticus
CTAGAAAGATTAAGACTAGAGGTAGACCTAGAAGAGGATAGAGAGGATTTAGACTTAGTTACTAGATTTAGAATATATAGAGTAGACTATAAGGTACTATAGTATAGGAACTAGAGTTATATAGATCTATAGTAGTCTTTAAAACTATATTATAGCTAAGACTTTCTCTTTCCTTAGTAATAGTACTACTATTAGATATATAGACTTCTTACTATAGTCTTAGCTATATTAGCGCTATATTCTATATTCTATATAAAGATCTAAGAGTTCTATAGAGATAGTTACTACTCTATAGAAAGCCTTAATAAAACCTACTCCTTAGAGACTTATAGAACTAGAGAGATACTTTACTACTTCTAGGTTTTAATAGAGCTCTCTACTAGCGTTCTTACTCTAGATTAAATAGAACTAGACTATAATAAGCCTAGATAATTAAGTAAAACTAGTCGCTAGTCTATTAGAAGTTATCCTAAGAGATATACCTAAAACCCCTATAAAATAAAATTCTCCTAGAATACGCGGTTTTTAGTAAGACTCTCTAGTAACGTTTCTAGCTATACCTAGTAATATAATATACTATACTAAGCCTAGAGAGTCTAATGAAAGTAGCTAATACTCGCTAGAGAAGGCTCCTAGGAGAGAAATCGTAAAAACCACATATTCTCGGGGTCTTTAGAAAAGTGCGCTAGGTAGAATACGAGGTCTTCCTAAAAACCGCGATATAGAGTTAACGGGGCTACTTCGAAGCGTCCGAAACCGTTTTGTAGGACCTACTTATACTATATCTTATTTATAACCTTAGGACTAGCTTTACTTTTACGACCGCTTCTCGAGGCGTCTCTACTTCTCTTTTATAGTCTTCTAATCTCGTGCTTGGCGCTTAAACTCGGCCTCTTCGCTAGTAGTCCGGTTTAGAGATAGAGGTACTATTATTAGGTATCGACTAGTAATACGGTAAGGAGACTACCTAGGTAGCTATATAAGCGGGACATACGTATAGAGAGCATAGCTACTCGATAGCGCAATGCGACCGTACTGCGGTATAGGATTATAACGAGGTAAGGCAAGCCAAGCGTTAACTTAATTAGTCGAGGGGCTAAGGCAAACCAAAGCTCGAAGTTCGACGTTCGTAACCCTAACCTAAAGACTCGGTAGGGTAGGTCTTGATCTCACCGAGGTCAACGGCACTGTAGTGACACCATACGGCAACATTCACGCTGAGTGGCAGATTGTCGACAGCGGACGAGGCGTGATTGTGTCGGCGACGGTACCAGAGGGTACTACAGGACACCTGATCTTGCCTGCGGGAAGCAATGCTGAATGCGAAGGGCGACAGTACCACGGCGGTCATGTTCAAATGCATGGCGGGCGACGCTCGAACGTCCATATCCGTCACGGAGGTCAGGGAGGACGTCACTGGTAGGGGCCGTGTTACCTGGGCGCGTTCCGTCCTCACCAGTGAGAAATGAGCCAGTCTGCCGCCAGAGCTGTCCGATCGTGGTACCAGCTGAGGAGACCCTCGTCCCTGTCGAGGTCACTATCATCACCACAGCATGGCGTATGACTCACAACCAATATCGGTGTCTTCATCCTGTCAAAGTCAACTTGACTGTCTCAAGCAGCGCTACGCGAATGACAACACCAGCGGACCACTCGAGGGATCCTTATAATCAACGCTGCTTGCATATATCGTACTATGACAACGAAACACTGTCCATCCTGCCCTGGAGAGAAATCTTTGGGAACATAAGCTAGATTCTCGCTCACAGTGTAGACCCGCTTGCACTGTCACGTTGTCGCATATGTTAGCATTAGCCTTTAGAGAGATTCCATTAGCAGAGCTCCATATCCTGTCACACGCGTGACAGACAACAACTGTCACTATCGCGCCAAAGCCATTCAGTGATGAAATTAAAGAACAAGACTACTAAAGCACACAGCGCCAGTAGGCCTGTCATTAGACGGACCGTGAGGGTAATGGGGCATTAGAGAAAGTGTACGCTTGGAGTAGACTACATACTGGATGCCCTCGACCGCCTTAGTGGCGTCCTCTCATGTGCATCAAGTGACGACCGACCAGCACCAAGGCTACTCCTCATCATATTGCTGTGTCTCCTCCTCGACGTATCGTGCGGCAAAAGGCTAGCAATCGGCTCCACCACAGCATGCACCTCGTGCTGTATGCCATCCGTTCGTTGACGGACTGCGATAGCTTGTACCGCACCAACGGCCGCCACAGCTGCGCTGGCCCACCACGCTATGGGTGTGAATTCCATCTGTATGCCGACACCGTAGAGATATCCTGCGATGGGCGAGGCGATAGTTCTGCATGCGGCGCCAGTCGAGGCTGCGAGACCGTTGATCTTGCCGAGAGAGCTGGAACTTGGCACGGCTTCTTTGATCAAGATCAGAAGCACTGGGTATGCCACAATCGATAGCAGGTTGCGAATGGTCAGACAAGCAAAGAGACCGGGGTACAGCCAATTCTCCGGAAGCCATGCCAGCCAAGGTACCACGAAGTAAGCCAGTGGGTGGCACATCGTGACTACTATGAATGACTTCCAGATCCCGAGCCAGCTTGCCATCAGCGGGAAGATGATGGCTTGAATGAATAGTGCAATGAGTCCCTGTATTGACAAGATGACTCCGACATCATGAACGCTGAGACCAAGTCCGCCAGCGAACGATGAGGTTTGCGGCTTCTCTGCAAGGAGACTTCGTCCGCCAGGCGGACTGCGAGCGTCTTGCAAGTAAATCGGCAGCAGATGATCATAAGTCATGCTGTGGTACGTGAAGATGCCCAGCGCGACGACTAGCATGACGACCTGGCTTGTGAAAGCCTTCTGCGAGACTGGATCCGCTTGTGCTGAAACGAGATTAGGAGCTTCCTCCCAGTCTATGGCTTCCTCTTCAATCGCGTTGAATGTGCCATAGCTCTCGCGCGTGAAGTCCGCAGGCGCAAAGTTGTCGGTAGCTTGCGTCGCCATGCTCGACTTCCTGAAGTGCTGATTCGGTGGCTGCACCACACCCGCTCGCAGTTTCTCCGGGTGGGTCTCCTCGATGAATAGCCAGCCACAAATGATTGATATGATCATCAGTCCAGCGCAGATTAGATTGGGGAGCAGATATGGGAACTTGGCGAAGAGCCCGTCTGCAGGGAAGAGCTTGGGGAAGTTGGCCACCGGCTCTGCAAAGTAGCCTCCGATGGATGGACCGAGGATAGTACCAATAGACCACACGAACGGCATGACTGCGTAGGCCTTTGGCTGATGCTTCGGACTAATCACGATCTCACCAACCATAGTCTGTATGACCCCAGCATTGCCGTTAAGCAGTCCTCCAGTGATGCGACCAGCGAGAGCGACCCAGATGTTCGGCGCTAGACCAACAGTGAGTAGAGATACGATCGTGCCCACACAGCCGAAGATGACCACCGGCTTACGACCTATCCGATCTGACATCGCTCCCCAGAACCTGTGAACATCATGATTTAGCACTGATATTAGCCCAGACAGGGAGGGTGCACGCGCTGATACTCACATGCCTGAACATGACTCCGCGAGTGAAAAGCTCGATATCAAGATACCCGCGTAAAAGGATGCGCTGCTCTTGTCACCGACATTGAAATGGAGCACAAGTTTCCAGCTGTAGGGGAAGATGCTTGTGATGGCGATAGGCTCGGAGACGCGCACCAGGGCTGTTTCGTAGGTCAGAGATGGTTCCGGAAGCGCGACCATATATTGGGCAGTCAGCGCACTCACCAAGCAAGAAGAGCTGCCATGCTGGGAACTTGTCTGGGTCTGGCGATGGAGGTCCTTGGATTGTAAGCGCCATGATCGAGGATTGTGTGACCAGTCTTACGATGCCTTCTCCCAAAGCACTCCGTAACACGTCCAATCCTCCTCTTTGCCACCCGACTCCAGCTCTTTCAGGTGCGCTTTTGTTGCCGTGAAGTGAAGGTGCTTGAGGCGGTTTTGGTGGTAGATACTGCTGTGCCGAGCATTGGGAGTTGATAGAATGGCGAGCACTCAAGGCGAGGAAGGGTATATGAGAGGAATGTGAGGAAAGGGCACTGGGGATGTATCGAAGTCCCGGACTTGCACGTGGAACCCTCGCCTTCCCCACCGCCGCCCCGCGCTGCTTGGCATCCCTGCGAATCTTCTTCCAGCTGCCGGACCTCCGTCACCGACCGCCGGTAGTGTCTCGTCTCGGCCAGCAGTATTGTCACTCCAGGACGCCTACTAAGCATCGTACAGTCACTCCAGACGTACATTGGGAGTTGGGAGTATGTCGACAGATCCACTGGGAGGAGACGCTAGCGCAGGTACATCGACATTCCTTGCAGCTCCCATCCGCTTTCAAACACTGCTCGAGCACGCTCGAGACCCAACAGTGTCGAGTATTGCGCCTGCTACGTGCATCTGATTTGCTAAAGCCCACATGATCACCCCTGTCACGAGCCTTCAGAGCTCAAGATGGTAGCGTAGCATCTTGGCCTTCTCGTTCTGCAGCAGCGTGAGTCGCGATTAGCCTGAGTTCAGCGTCAGTTAACAGCGGAAAGCTGGAGACCCCATTCATACCCCGCCTGCCACATCATTTCCACGAGATCGCTGTGGGCGTACTGACTTGACATCACACGAGTGCTGCCATAGTCCCGGTTGACAGCATCAAACGGCATCAATGGCTCTTGGCCATGACGCTCTTCGCAGCGACACTCCTCCGAGATCGTGAAGTAAAATGAAGGTAGATATATCACGCGATGTAAGCAGATTTTCTCGAGCATTTCATCCGTCAACAGCCCTTCAAGATGCATCTGAAGACCGTGGCTATCGGTGTCGTGGGCGCGCTTGCTTCTGCTAGCCTCGCACAGAATGTCTCCACCTACTACAACCCCATCATCACTGGCTTCCACCCAGACCCGACCTGTACCTTTGTGCCAGAACTTCACAATACCTTCTTCTGCACGTTCTCAAGTTTTCTCACCTTCCCAGGACTACCGATATACGCAAGTCGCGACTTGATCAATTGGAAGCTTGTCTCCAATGCACTGAGCCGACTAGATCAGCTCCCCGCACTAGCTTTCCTGGTGCGAGGTTCGACCAGCGGCATCTATGCACCAACGCTCCGCTACCGTGATGGCAAGCTCATCATCTTAACAACTCTAGCCCACCAGGCGCTGTATCCCACAAACTACACCAAGTGGGACAACTTCATTCAGACCTCAGATGACCCGTACAATTCCTCTGCATGGTCGGACCCAGTCCACTTCGACTTCCCTGGTATTGACCCGTCTCCGTTCTGGGATGATGACGGCAGAGTCTATCTTACTGGGTCGTTTGATGGCAAGTCAATCTTACAAGCCGAGATCGATCTCGACACTGGTGAGGTGTTCGGACCTCTCGTCCCAATATGGAACGGCACTGGCCTGCCCTCGCCGGAAGCACCACACATGTACAAGCGTGACGGCTGGTACTATCTTCTTACCGCCGAGGGAGGGACGAGGGAACGCCATCGCTCGAACTTCGCTCGGTCTCGCAATATTTACGGCCCGTACGTCGGCGATCCTGTAAATCCAGTGCTCAGTGGCTATCTGAGCAAGTCCTACTTCCAAGCAGTCGGACACTCGGATATCTTCCAAGATGCGCTGGGTCAGTACTGGGCCATCGCCCTCGCAGTCCGTGCTGGGTACAGCTACAACTTCGACCCGTACAACTCCATCTTTCCCATGGGACGAGAGGCGCAGTTGACCCCAGTAAAGTGGCCGCCCGGCGAATGGCCAACATATCAGAATGTCTCCGGCATCATGACCGGTGACTTCGTGCTTCCACAGAACCCAGACCCATCAACGGTACCGGAGCAGGGTGAAGGCGGTCTCAGCCAAGCCAACGACGTAGTGAACTTCGAGCCTGGCAGTAGTCTACCGGCTCATGTCTTCCACTGGCGCTTGCCCGTGGCAAAGAATTATGCCGTGTCACCTGAAGGCCACGACAACACGCTCATGCTCCGCTCATCAGTCTTCAACCTCACTAGCTTTGACGCTGATTCTACGCGCGGCCTGGGCCAGACCTTCGTCGCTCGCCGGCAGTCACACACTCGCTTCCGCTTCAGTGTAGATGTCCAGTGGCATGGTCACCTCACGCGAGAGCAGAACGAAGTTGGCGTCACGGCGCTGCAAGATCAGGCGCAGCATTTCGATCTCTCCGTCGCGATGCTGAAGACAAACGGCACGGGAGCGGTAGCACCGCATATCCGCTTCCGCGGCATCAGCACGACAACATACCGCCTGCCTGAACGATTCAAGTACGTCGACGAGGTCTTCCCCCTGCCAGCGCACTTGCACGGCCAGCAAGTGCGGCTTCAAGTCGAAGCCGTGAATACCACACATTATGCTTTCTTCGCGGGACGTGGTGGGTGTGATGAGGATACCGAGATGACTATTTATGGCTACACAAGAGGCAACTACCTGATCCCGTACTATTCGGGGGTGGTGGTTGGCGTGTATGCGACGAGCAATGGGAAGTGGGGTGAGGGAGCATTCAAGACTTATGTGAGTAGGTGGCGGTATACTGGGTTGGAGCAGGTGAGGGAGTTGCCGCTGGATCAGCAGGCGGTGTACTGGGATTAAGTGAGCGTGGCATCGCTGAGCATGACGTGAAGTGCGAGTCTCGGTCGCGACTTCTTTGGGACAAAGCGAACGTAGGCACCTTCGGGTATAGGCTAGCCAAGATCTTCACCCACGAGAGCATTCAGGAATCGTCCGTGCGCATGATCGTGCCGCGTCAATCTCGTACTGCACATCTCACAGCGGGACCATGCCAAAGAAGTCGTGAGCTTCGCGAGAGAGACGGCAAGCATGGCCGTCAAGGCGGAAGATGGACGCTGCGAACAAATGCCCAAGTTCTTCGGCTACTACAGCGATTGAATCAGCCTGGACGACCCACGGAGGCGGCAACAAAGACAACAAGGACCCCATCCCCTACGGCAGATAATTCTGCGGAACTTGGTGTAATCCCTTCGACAGCCCAGAACCTGGTACGGCGCATCAAGCCGGATAGGGCCCCCCAGCAAATCGACAAGTGCGAGAAAGACCTGGAGGCTGCTGCCGGTCCAAAGAAAAGAATCGATACTGCAAGGATCTCCCCAAGCAAGCCGCCGTTTAGGCCACCGGGTATCTCACGCACCGTTACCACGCCGACGAAGAACACTACCGCAACGACCGGGCATCCTCAGACTTCTGCACCGTCGCACGGTATTATCGAGAGGAACCGCAAATCTCTGGAGAGCGAGCAAGCGGAGTCAGAAAGTGGCCAGGTCTCGATTGCAGAGAACGTTTTCGGCATCGTCGAGCTCGGCGAAGCGATCCTCTGTCAGGTTAGCATGCGTCAATGGTTCACGTTGAAACGGGTGAGCAGATCCATTCGCGGTCTCATTGACGGCTCCTCGGCGATCAGTAGAAGGATGTTTGCTGAGCACAGCACAGAGCCTTCCGCCACGCGAGGCGCAATCAGTCCGCTCCTTATTGGTAGCGGCGAGCGATTGCCGATCTTGCATCTTTTCGACACTGGTCTTTGGTCGGAATCGTACTACGCTATGAACTTTTACAATCATAGCTGCTTTCTTGAAGCGAGGATCAAGGTGAACACTCTGGAGGATCTGCAGAATCTGCAGAACTTCGCCCCGATGCGACTGGAGGGATCCTGGTGCAATACCATGGTTCTCAACTTACCCCAACAGACGTACCTAGAGTTCTACGTTGACGGCCGGCTCCTCGAACGATCTATCTCCCCGTTCATGAATCTGAGTGAGCGATTGCGCAAGCAATGGAGGGCAGAGTCTCGGTGCGAGAAAGCGATGATAAGTTGGTTCCGCTCTGCGATTGTGTCTCTCGGCTATCTGGTCGGGGAACTCTGGAAACGATGCAAAGAAATCCTAGAGCTGAACTCGGCGAGAACACGCAAGGCGGAAGGAAGACTGTGATCGTGGAAAGCAGTGACGAGTTTACACAGGTTACTCATCCGTAAACCAGGCTCAGCCAGTCTACAGGCTTGGTGAACGATGCTGTTTCGATGGCAAGGCGCCGTTGGTCGGCAAGATCACGCACGTGACCGTAAGTGACAGAGGACCGAGGCTCGTCCCAATCGGGCAAGATGCGCCTGAGCATTCGCTATCAACATCAGCTGAGCACAACATCCTAAACTCTTCCTTCCAGTGACCCGTCTCATGCCTTCGTGACCTCAAATAGTCCGTGTCATGTCCTCCTCCGCTCCATCCTCCGGCCGTCGCACATCATCCTCCGCCGCCAGCTCCCTCTCCAAACGCCCCCTCGACCCCATCACGCGGACCGCGCTCCGCTACACGATAAGCCCACGCGAATATGAGCTCTTACACCAGTACCTCATCTCGCGCGCTCCCGAGCGAGTGCAGAAGCAGACTCCAAATCCGCCGCGTTATGAGAAGATCACGCGTAGTACGAGTGCAGCTGGCGACCACAATGCTGCCAGCTTGCGGGCTGCGCTAAGGGTGTTTGTTGCTGCGTATACTGGGCTAAAGGGATGGGAGCTGGTGCTCGGAAAGTTGGCTGGACGGAGAGGTGTTGTGTACGTGTGAGAAACCGTTGCCATGATGTAGGACACAGCTGACAGCAGGCAGCGCACCACCCAAGCCTGTGGGCCCAAGACATCGCAATGCTCGCATCGCACTCTCATTGTCCACAATCCTCCTCTTCCACCGTCTCCTCCACCGTTTCTTCCGAAGACTACGAACATCATTACTCGAAAGCTCCGCAGACCCCTTCCGCACACGCACCCCACCATAGCACGACTCCTTACCTCCAAATACACACCAGCCCTCGGCGCAGCACTCGCCGGCTCATGTCTAGGCATAAGTCCCGCAGACCAGCTCCGCATGACAATAGCCATCTACGTCTTCTCGCGAAGTCTCGAATTCGGCTACAATGCTCTCGAAGAAGGCCGCTACATATGGACTAACGGCAAGCCGAAGTGGTTCGGCAGCTGGCTGATCATGCCCTTTGCATGCGGTCAGCTTCTTCACGCCTTCGTCCTCGACCGGGACTGCTTCCCCGAGTCGTACGGAAAGTTCATACTCCAGCGAAGTCCGGAGTATATCCAGCTCCGCCCAACAGGCTATCCAGGCAACAGACCCTGGCCCTCGACCTTCGACATAGTCGATGCGCTAGCCTCGCTGAGTGATCTCAAATGGCCGGCTTTCGTCTCACCGATCCTTTTTCCAGATCTCAAGGCCATGCTCCCTCCAGCCCTGGCAAAAGTAAGCTCCATCACCTCCCCCGCCCACCCAGGCATAAAGCACACCAGCTGCGCAGTCCTGCATCCCAGCGACCCAAGCTGCACACGCACCTACTTCAAATACTTCACCTCCGCCTTTCCCAGCGTAGTAAAGTTCTTCACACTAATTTACGGCGCCTTCGCTCTGCTGGCCTACAAGGCACTGCTGAAAGACCCGCTGCCATTCCTCAATCGACTCTCGGCGAGGATACTACGGATAAGCGTCTTCATCACCGGCGCCATCGGGACGAGCTGGGGAAGCATATGTCTCTTCAACCACCTGCTACCGCGAGCTTTTCTGCCGACGCAGCGGTGGTTCCTAGGCGGCTTTCTCGGCGGACTGTGGGCTTTTGTAGCGAGGCAAAAGGAACGAGGGAACTTCCTATACTCCTTGAGAGTAAGCATTGACAGTTTGTGGAAGGTTGGCAGGAAGAGAAGGTGGTGGAAGGGTGTCAAGAACGGGGATGTCTTGGTATTTGTGGCGAGCTTGGCGTTGATGAACGTGGTTTACGAGGCCAGGGCTGGGGCGGTGAAGGGCGCGGTGGTGGTGAAGGGCATGGAGTTGATGAGAGGGGACAGTAATGAAACTGGTGATAGTGGGACGGCGCCCGAGGGCGAAGCAACTGTGCAGACGAAGAAGGAGATGTAATGCGATCGAGCTGAAGCTTTGTACAGGCGACAGCTTGAGAACCCTATCCGCTCCATCCCCATTCCTCGCCCAGAATTTGGTGCGTGCGACTTCCTGTCATCCTTCCTGGCCGCACCCAGCGATCAGTATCGACGCGCAGACACTTTGATACTGTTGTGATTTGTGACACGAGGTCGATCACAACATCAGCAAAAGATTCGTGCTCTATTCCGGCGGTCCGGACTACCGATGGGAGCTCTTTGCTTATAGCGTCTAATCCAAGCCGTCACATCGAAAGCCGAGAGTGACTCCACGCTAGACGTGCCTCAGAGCCGGTTTCTCGACAGCAGAAGACAGGCAGGAAGACAGTGGCGTGAGTGACAGCTGCACAAGACTCTTCAGACTTCCGTAGGAGCAGAGGAATCATTTGCTTACTTCCGTTCATTCCACTGCTGGCTATCGTGGCGATGCTGCAAGTTTCCTATCAGATCCCGCATCTGCTGCAGCGCTGGGGGTAATCCACGTCCAGCTCCGCCGATGCGCCGCGGATTGCTGTGCTATACGCCGGACTCGATTCCGCCGCATATTTATGGCGTAGTCCCACTCCTGGTCGTCAAGGTATGTTTCCCCCGGGCCCATCCACTTTCGCCACATCGCCCTGCAAGCTGGAGCATACGGATCACTGTTGACCCGGATGTGCTCATCCATGATCTTCTCCCAGAACGCGAACAAGTTACCGAAAGTGACCTGCCAGGGAATCAACACGATCTCCATGCGAATTCTGTCGCTGTCCCAAGGCAGGCTGGGGTCTCGCTGCGGGCTGAAGAGACGACCTCGCGAAACTGATCGGATAACTACTCTTACTGGCAGCGCAACCTCCAGCAGCTTCAGCCTCTGCCATGAGGCCGGCTCCTGGTATTGATGCAGGGTTCGGTCCTTCTGCTCAGGATCATATGCATGTGTGGTGTTGCGGATGCCGAAGGGTCGTTTACGCGGCTGATATGCACACTCTGTGCAGGCGAAAGAGCAATAGTCGGTGATGGCGCACGTGACTTCGCCCGTAACGTTGTCGAACTGCATACCACTGAAGGCGAGACCCTCGATACTGGGATTGTACTCTCCAAAATCGAGCCACATCTCCGTATCGCCGTTGTGTCAGAGCCCGTCCTTGTCGACCATCGTAGGAGGTATTCCTGGGTGGAACCGGCTAATCAATCGATTGTACCATCCTGTGAGAGATCTACAGTGATATGTGTCCCACCCAGAATCGGTGCTTCGCCTTCCCCTGATGTACCCGTTGAAGGTCTCGAACGCGCTGTCACGAGCAGTGTCAAGCGAATGCTCAAAGCCTAGGTGCTGTTGCATCAATAGGCTGTCAATAGCATCGCGCCAGACAGTGTTGGTCCTCCCAAGCGTGAAGAGTTCGATGCGAGGAAGCTCGATCAGGATTTGCTCAAGTCGTTCTGGCGTGTTGAGTACTCTGCATGAAGCAGTCCATGCATTGAAGTGAACGTTGCGCTCTGCGAGAAGTGGGTGGCGGCGGCGTGATGGGCACCGCAGCGTAGGACTTGCGGACGTCAGTACCCATGGCGGCGGCGGTTGAACTGACGAAGCAGTGTCGACAATACAGATTAACCTCTAAGAGAGGTCATCAGTTGGTGATGGAAGTTCCGGATCCTCCGATGGGCCGGATTGTGGGCGTAGTGAGGGAAGGTACGACCGGTGCAGCGGCGCTGACTGTTTGAGTGGAATTACGTGACTGCACGAGATCAGGGACGAGGGCGCCTTGAGGTGTCCGTTGCGTGACCTCGTCGGACTGCGGATCTCGCAGACGAAGGCGCGTTAGGTTTACTAAAGCTGGATAGGATAGTCAGGCTTCGTACTTCACCCGGTGAAATGTCCATGTTCCATCCTTGAGTGCTCCCATGACCGGCTGCAGCTTCAGCCTTCTCAGCATTGCTCCTTGCGAACCGTGTCCATGCCGGAAGCAGTCGATTGATGCACGACCTCATGATTATCTTATGGCCATACCTCGAGTCCCTCGTGTGTCGATGCCTCGTTGCCAAGTTGCCACTCTGCTCGTACCACTACTGGACCTTCAAGCAGCCTCTGACTCCCTGCGCAGCTTATTCCTGTACTCCTCCGAGTGATTCCCGCTGTTCACGCGAACAAATTCCTTCCACACCTTGTTCCGGAAATAGAGCAAGTGTCCTAGGTCCGCTTCCTCCGCGCTGAGACAGCACGGTGTCTCGCCGTCGCTTTGTCGCCAACGCGGCAGAGGATCGCGTTGAGGTCCGAAGAGAAGTCCACGCGATGCGTATGAGACAACGACTTTCACCGACGTTGCGACGCAGAGCAGCTTCAATAGCGGCCACTGTACTCCGGGGCCGTGCTTCAGACCACGCTTCCGCATCCGTGGTCTGCCAAATCGACGAAGCTTAGTTGGAGGCAGCTCGGCATGCTCGAACTCATCATCGGTCAGCCATGGCAGGTCTAGACGGATTTCGGCGTGTCGTGTGCTCTGTTGATAGAACAGGAGAACCTCAACGTGCTCATCGCCCGAGCGAAAACAGTACAAAGCATCATTGTGCAGATCGTCATGGACTGACGATAATTGAGCTAGTAGGGGCGCCCATGCCAGGCCGATGCTCGTCAGGTCTTCACATAAACGCTGGTCTTCTGGTTCTTCGTGCGCAGCGCGGAACTCCATTATCTGCTTAGCGGCTCTGGCGCCCATTGCATGTCCAAGCAGAGAATGTTCTTGCAGGGTCGGGCTATTAATGGTCTCGCGAAAGGTGGAGTTCGTGCGTTTCAGTAGTAGGATTTCGAGACGAGGCATGTGCAGCAGGATGTGCTTCAGAAGCTCCGGCGTGTTGAAGACTTTGTTGGAGGCAGTTGACACCGCCGTGTGTATGCTGAGGCGAGCGAGCGGGTGCTCTGGAGACTTTATTGGAGTGGCTTGCGCCATTCTCGGAGCGGGGTGGGGAGCTGCGGCGACCGCCCGTGACCGCCGGTAAAGCGTGCGATGTCAAATGTCAAAGGAGTGAAGGTATGCGAGCGTAAGCAGACTAGAGGTTTCTGGTGGGATGTAGAATTCCCACGGACTTGGGGAAGAAACAACCATTGGGGGGACAACAGGGAAAGAGCGCAAGGACCACACTGCAAGAAGAAAACTGCACGACAGCATATGCATACCATCATGCTCCGACGTGTGCACCCTCCACTTTCGCCTCGACTGCTTCTAGCGCCACCGGCTCGGCCGCTTCCTTAGCCATCTCAACGTCTCCTCCTTCGCCCTCCCCGCCCTCTTCCGCAGTATCGAAGCCCTCATTCTCCTCCGCACCAATGACAGCCAGGCCCGGAAACATCGGCTTCCGTTCCTCCTGCACCTCCTCCTCGAACTCACTCAGATCACTCTCATCGTCAGCATCTCGATGCACGCTCGGCGGTGCGCTCAAATCAGCCGAGACCGCGCCGCCGAGATCAATTCGGGAGCTATTGATGACCACCTGCACGCGCGGATGATCAGGCATCGGACCAACGACGCGTGTACCGTTCTGAGCAGCAGCCTTCGGGAAGCAGCCCTCTGCACAAGTCCTGATCTCGCGCCTGCCAATACCAGGCTTGCGACGAGCGGGCTGAGCTTCGACTGCAGCCGGAACAGGCGTCGGGGCGGGCACCACAGACTTCGTAGGCTGGTCAAGCGCGCCGTCAACGCCCATGATAGAGTTCATAATATGGCTGAAATCCATCGCAGGATTTCGAGGTGGTGGAGTGGGAACCTTGAGTGGCTGTCTAGCCAGCTCTTCTGCTTTCATTCGCTGCTCTTCCAACCACAAGGTCTTACCAATGGTGTTGAACAAGAAGGCGTAAGCATCGCCTATCAGGTCATCGATAGGTGCTACCTTGACGAGACCGCCGTTTGTCTTCTTCAGCTCTTGGACTTCGCGAAGCACGTCCAATGCCGGGGAGACTCCAGCTTCGGTATCCTGCATCCAGTCCTGGAGTGGCACCTTGCGCTCGTCGAAATCTTCGTGCGTGACTGCACTGAATGTTGATGTCTCGAGACCTTCGGACAGCGCTGCGTGACTGCGCATGAGACGCAGGTAAGCGTTGCATAGCTTTTGCCATAGCGCTGTATGCTCGAAATACTCGGCCGTCCTCTTCCGGATCCGCTTGGCAAGCATCTCCATACTCGTCCGATCCTTCAACTGCTCCAGACACTGGATGATGAACTCGACATACCGGGTAGTGAAGACGAAGTGCCGTCCGGCTCGCTCGGCCTCTGGACGCCATATCTGCAGCGCCATGACCTTCGAGAACATGTGCTTCGTCATCTCGTCTTTCGCGGCAGTAGCTTTCAAACGCAAGACCTCCGCGCCACCCAATCCATCGACATCAATCGGACGGTCATAAAACACTTGTGCCATGCGCCAACTAATGCGATGATGCCAGTTCGACTTGTCGGCCGCTCGCAGATTCTTGAAGACTGCTAGCATGAAGTCGGACCACTCGGTCGAGGCTGTCTTATAGGTAGCGGGAACGTCGACGCCGCGTATGTACGGCGTAGCTTGCAGCGCTGCCTTCGCCTGGGTAATTCCAATCATGTTACTCGAAAGCAGCTTGTACACGGTCGAAACAAGCTTGTAGTGCGGCTCCAGGATAGGCTGGAACTTCGTGTCTCTGCTATCTCGCTTGCCGGGAACAAGCTCGATGGCGCGAGTGAGTGCAGTGATGACAGCTTGAGGGTTCGGTGGAGGTACAGTCCGAAGTTGACGATCCCCCTCACTGGCAGTCAGCATCTTCCACATGACCTTGGCAAGCATGTATTGCAGACGCCAATCATGCGGCCGCGCTCGAGTGGCCCGCGTGAGCATTTCCTTTGTGAATCGCCAAGCGGTGTACTTCTGTAGCGGCTGGTATGTCTTTGTCTGAGTCATGCCGGTCGCGAGGCTCAGCCATCTGTCATTGCCGTCTGCAGCGAATGCAAGCATCGAGAATGGCGGCTGGGCCGAGCTATACATGCGCATGCCGAAGTCTGCGTACAACTCTGTCATCTTCTTCGGGGTGTCGAATGCTAAGTCAGCCGAACGATTCGCCAACGCGAGAGCTTTGGTGTAGCAGTGGATCGCTGCACGCTGGAGCTGCACGATATCAGCCATGTGCGTATTGAGCTTTTCAGCCTGCCATAAAGCCTCTTCGAGCTTGGTGTCGTGGGCCTGCGCGAGGCGAAACCAGACTTCCCAATCATCAGTACTGTACTCCAGACTCTGGTTGAAGAAGGCGATGGCGATCTCGACATCTTCGCTAGGACTGGGCCCGGTCCGCTTCTGCGACTTGAACTTGACAAGCGAGATATGGCCCATCAGGAAGTACCAGCCTTTGGCGGCCAGAGGCGAATCCGCTTCAGGCACAGGCGACACGTCAAGCTCGCTGCCTTCGCCCTTCAGGCAGCCGTACAGATCGAGAGGTCGGATTGGACAGTTAAGGAAGGTGCGAATGATTGCGCGATTGCGAAGTATAGCTTCGGTCGGTTTCTTGCGCGTCGTTGAACCATGTACCTTCTCTATGGTATCCTTCAAGGTGTGTCGGACAAGCTCCCGGATCGGCAGCTTGTCAGCCTGTACCAACAGGAGATCCACAGCCTGCATCGCAGCACCCTTGTCAATGAATGCATCGTGCATGCAGTGATGCTCGATGAGCTCGAACGAAGGGTTCAAGAAGCAGTTGATGCCGTATAGATCGTACAACACTTGCGCTTGCTCATTATCGTACCCTTCGACGTATGTCATGCTCAGGAATTCATCCTTCAATAGTCGAACGAAGTATCTGTTGAGCCCACTGCAAATACCTCGAATGCCAAGGTTGCGATGTAGAGCGCGCAGGAAGTCGAATTTGTCCTCGACCGGTGATGGGTATGCTTCTCCATTTTGCTTCATCAGCTCGTTCAGCATACCGTATAGGATGATCCAGATTTGCAGCTGGCACTCGTGCACACCAGTGGCAACTGCATCAAATGCGCGAACATCAGTGTCGTCGCCAGGAGCTTGAACCCTGCCTACCTGTATGCCGTCCTCAAAGATATTGAATACTTGAAGGAGGTGAAGGAGCTCGCCGAGCACAGATACTGCATCAGCCAAGCGGGCGTCGTCAAGGCAAGATAAAGCAGCTGCAGAGTCTTTGACATGCGCAAATAGCTCTGCGATGAGCACTTGAGACGTTCGTATACATTTCAAGACCATGCTGCGGCGATCTTGAGTAGTTGCTGAGGTGAACTCGTCTTCTTGTAGATCGTCCACCACGAGACGTAACATGCGCAAGATGCAAGCGACGGCCATAGGCGAGTACTCGATCGCAAGATAGGCACTACGCAGTCTCTGCCACAACGCAAGTTTGACGGATGTACTGCTGTCGCTGACAAACTGCAGAAGTGCACTCGGAACAGACTCAGTGGCATCAGGCTGCGGTTCTCCATTGGCAGAATCTGCCGGGCCCTCCTGCAAAGCTTCCAGCAGTGGCTCCAAACTTTCAATAGTAGCAATCGGATTTCCCGACCCCGTTTCTGCCAGCTTAGCAAAAAAGTCTCTATTAGAGAGTTCGGAGATTTTGCAGTCAAGAACGGCGATCGAGATTTCTGGCATAACAGCGTTGTTGTGCAGCAAAATGACAGGACTGTCTTTGACGACCAGCTCTGCCCGAAGATCTTGCATGCACTCCAAGACGTGATGCTGCTCACTGGTTGGGGATGCTGCGACGTGTAGGGTAGTGCACCACATGAACCGAGTCTTGAGATCCAAGCTCGGAGGCTTCGCCGAGCTAGCATGCCACAATGCCTCCCTGGCAATAGACGCCCAGCGTTGTAATCTGTGACCTTGCTGAGAGATGGTGTCCGTGTCGATGCCGCTGAGTGGCTGGAGGATGAGGCAGTAAATGTCAAGATGAAGTTCGTACACGGCTTGTACCATGGCAGCCAACATGAGAAGTCCGGTTGCGGCAGTGTCATGGGCATTTTCGCACGTGGCTTGTATTGCGGTCTCCAGATCCGTGAGCGTTTGATTTGTGATCTCTTCATCGAATTTGACTAATGTTCGCACGACAGTCGCCTTGAGCTCCTCGGACCAAGCATGCTGGACATATGTATTGCCCTCCAGGTCTGTCGCATCGGGTGAAAGCAATACATGCTGTATGTACCGATAGGCCACCTCGCCAAGAGAAAGCCACTCGTCGTTCACGTCACGCAGGAACGCATTGAGATCATCTTCTGGCATTGAGGTCATGGAGGCCTGAAGTTGCGACTGACTGGATTGTGTGTTCTTGGCAGCACTCGCGGCCACTGCAGCGGTTTCCAGGTCAGGGATCTCGCCACCAACGAGTAGCATGCGCGCGTCCCGGTCGTTAAAGTTCCTGAGGAAGCCGAACAGGTCTGCTCGAGCGCATCTCATCGCCTCGCGGTCTGGACTTCCGTCGATGGTCTGATCAGGGTCTACTGGAGTCTTAGCATTTTGAAGGTCCTGCCTGATGTGTTGGCCGTGTCCAAAGCCAGAGATGCTGACACGCTCGAACAGATTGCCGATGGTCTCGAACAACCACACGTCGGCAAGCTGGCGCTCGTTCAATGACTGATCTTGCTCCCAGAGAATGTTCGCATCAATGGCAGCCTGTCGTCCCTCGGCAGTATCGGGAAGAGAGTCACCTCGCGACTCGCGCGCCCTAGTGCGCCTGCTCTTCATACGGCTCTCCTCCGTACCATCACCCAACGCAGCGGCGTCTGCTGATCGCTTGCGAGTCGGTAGACTGAGAGAGGTAGGCTCGCTTGCTCGAAGCTCTGTGTCGTCTACTCCATGATCTCCAGGCTGGTCATCGTCCTCTGATACAGCGGGTGGAAGCTGTACGGTAGGTAAGCCACAATCGAGGCCTGGGAACTGCTCGTCAATTGTCATAGGCATTTGAGCCTGCGCATTCATTGTCTCTCCATCAGCTAGAGGAATAGCAGGCTCGCTCGCGACGCCGTGATCTCGAAAGGACGTGTTCTGGTCAATGTTGAACGCGATCGCAGTTCCTCGCTTGACACTGTGTTCCCTGATTGCGAGCTGCTGGAGCAGCCGACTTCCAAGTTCAACCCATGAAGTGGGCGGATCGAGAACATGCCTTTCCGCTATCTTCGCGACTTCATGCGTCTGCTGTGCACTGTTACGAAATGCTTGCTTGCGCGCGACGATGCCATCGTAGGGGTCCAGTCGCTTTTTCAGTAGCCGTAGAAGACCATTCCGTTTCGCCTTCTGTGATGGAAGCTGAAGAAGTGAAACTTCGTCTTGCAGCCTACCAACGACATTGCGCAACTGCTCAGCAGCCAGACCATCCTCAAGTCCGGGAAGGCTTATCATACTGTCCAGACTCTCAGCATCGCCCTCCAACACAGCCTCCAGGCAGAAGCGAGCGATGCGCTCACTGTCCAGTACATCTCCAACCGTCGCCGTCCGGCTCCAAAGGTCGGTATCAGAGTCGTCCTTGTCAAGCGCTTCCACGAAGTGATCGAGTGCCGTGCTCGCATCAGCCAGGATATTACGAATGGTCACATTAAGCTCGTCAAGGCTTGCAAGTAATGAGTCAAGTCGGAACTGCGCGTAGTTCTTGTGCGACAGGTGCAAGATCTGAGGCAATGTGCTTGGGCCAGACTCGAGCGACACGGGCGTGAAGTTGGCAACAACATCCCCTTCCAGCCAGTCTTCGTCCGAGTCCACGATAGGGCCATACGACTCGACGCGGCGAAGTTCCGTTTGAGACTCTGGATATTCGAAGATCTCGGAGGCGAACAGCTCCTGATACGCCTCAGCGGCCTGTGGGAAGGAGGCAGGCCCTTCGGCATGGTGCTTCAGAGCATTCTGGTAGAGCTTGAGGGCTTCCTCGATTTGGATCTCCTTGGTGTCATCGATCTCGGTGTCGGATTCATCGTCTGATTCGATGTTGAGCGCGTGGAAGCCGGACATGTTGATTTCCTGGTGACGGTCATCGACGAATGGTGGCTATGACGACCGGGGCCAACTGTCGATGGCTTGATAAATGCGGTGTGTCCAAGGGGTATGTGTGCCTGCCGGTGGTGTTCGGTCACGGCAGCTTGAGGGTTCACACAAGGAACGCGTCGCGTCGGGGAAAGCGCGGGGATCTTCCCCTGCACTGAAGCTGGTGCTGCCACATGGTATACATTATGTATTCACCATTGCGACTCCGTCTATACTACGTTTACTCCCACCTCTCGACCACGATATCTGCTTTTGATCAAGTCCAGCCTCCTCGCTCGGTCCCCCGTCTAGAACGCAGCAGTCGTAGCACCACACACCTCGATTCTCGTCTCGAGTCTGCATTGGTGCTGCAGAGGTACTAGTTGGGAATCAGGGAGATGCCCCAGCCAGCAGTGCCGGAGTACGTCTAGGCTGAAGGATCGAAGGCAGCAGACGCTGAGACATGTTCTAGACTCTTCGAAGACGACTCACACTCCGTCGTGGAGATACGGACGGACAGTCTCCAAGGGCTGCGCGAGCTTGGCCCACCAGATCTGGTTCATTTGGTGAAGCAGCCGAACAAGTCGACCACGCGGCAGGTACGAATGAGATTCGCAGACAGCGTAGGAGATGTAGGCTAAGGGACGCTGTAGGTAGGAGTGTACCATCATGTTACGGGCATCGACGCCTCGTCCTCGGCAAGCTTGGCGGCATACATCAACACTTTGACCTATACGCCGACCGACAAGGTCAATAGAGTGACTTCTGGCTTGTACTGGTGAGTGAGTCTCCACGCGAGTCGCAATGTGCCTCAGACGGTCAGCTGACTACTCAATCTCAGCTGCTACAATGCCTTCTCTCGAGTGGATATGCGCGTGCAGGTGCAGATTCCTGGCACAGTCGAGAGCTACTGCGTGGATGAGCGAGGGAACAAGCTAGAGGCTACTGAGGAACACTGGCTAGAGACATATCTGTGCAGCGTGTTGCGAGCATACTCGTACGCGGACAACGGTTCTGGCGATACCATCAAGCGCATAATCGGCGTACGGAGGTTCAATCCGATCACGAGTACCGAGCAAGAGCAACGCTTCCTGGACGTGGCCGAGAAGCTGTTCTTCAACGGTAGGGCGAGTCTGGACTTAATATTGTTCAAAACACTAACACTGTTCAGGATGGCAACTCGGCTCAGATCCAGAGATTCAGGTCCCCAATCTAGTCTCCAACCATCTAACATCTGGTCTGCTTCACTACATACGCATCACAGGGCGCTTCGCATCCGGCATCAACCTGTTTCAAAAGCTGCGAGAGAAAGACCCGGAGATCTCATCTCTGCTCGCCCGCGTCTACATTGCTGGCGATGAAGAGGTGAAAGCCATCACACTACTGCACGAAGCGATCGAGGAGCTGCCAATGGACTACTCACTGCTGGACTGCCAAGCAGAATTCTGCAACCGCAAAGGCCGAAGTGAGCTCGCGCTCGAGATCGCAAAGCGTGGCGTAGTCTCGGCGCCCAGCGAATTTGGGACCTGGGCTCGACTGGCAGAGATATATGTGGCGCAAGAGAACTGGGAGCTGGCACTACTGACTCTCAACTCCTGTCCAATGTTCACATACCAGGACAAGGACGCGCCTCGACTGCCAGAGCCATCGAGGATATCATTACCGCTAGCACCGGAAACGCTCTGCGATGAGATTGACGATGCCGGCGCTACACCGGGTGATCAAGAGGTACATCCGACACTTCGGCGCCTAGCAGCAGGCAACTACAAAGGCACGTTCCATAAAGCATACATGCTCCTAACCGAGATCACGAAGAGGATTGGATGGGATCAGCTGCTCAAGATTCGCAGTCAGGTCTTCGTCATGGAAGAAGAGTATCGGAATGAGCGACAGCCGGTACCCAGTGGCAAGAGCCAGAACGCTAGCACAATCGCTTTGCGCGGCACTGACACGCCACAGCCGAATGGACACGGTGAGCCTGATTCGCTGCCTTCAACCTCCTCGTCGGAAGAACAGGAAGATGACGAGGAACCACCCGCCGCGGCATCACATCTCGAGCCTGACGTATCGAAGCCCTCCAGCTCGGTCACAGTCCGCTCTGGTGCCGAGACACCGCAACCGCAACCTCCCAGCAGCGACCCAACACATCAACAATACGTGCAGTTCCAACACAAGCGACTTTGCGAACGCTGGCTCGACAATCTCTTCATGGTGCTGTACGAAGATCTCCGCATCTACACCATATGGCGGACAGAAGCAGCGCAGTACAAGCAGCAACAGCTAGCCTATAAGAAGAACTCCGAGGAATGGGAGATTTTGGGCGAGTTGGCAGATCGACTGCATCATCCTGATGAGGCTGTGGAGGCGTGGCAAGCTTGTCTGAGTATGCGATTCAGTCCGAAGGCGATGCGTGGCGTACTGAGGTTGTATGAGCGACATGGTGACAACAGAGGTGTGCTTGGGGCGCTGATCAGGCTCATCGCCTGGCAGTACCGGTGGTACTCTGAGGTAAGCTGCTACCTTGTGCTGGACTAGATCAGCTTCACTGACCTTGCCACAGTTCTCGCCTGATCTATATTACGCGATACGAAAGCTGATCGAAGATGATGGTGCCGTTAAAGTGCGGAGTATCATACAGGCGACGAGCCTACCACAGCACATCTTGGACTTGACTCATCAGTATGCCGGGTTGTGTGCAGCGTTCCGAAGTGACGGAACAGAAGGCTGAAGCTCTTCACGTCGCGGGCATTACAGACAACAAAAGCACATGATCGGCTCGCTGATGGTGGAGGCAATTATGAGCTCCTGGAGTCCTACCTCATACACAGTACAGGCTCCTCACAATAGCATATCTGCCACTAGTCCGCGAGTGAAGCCTTGACTGCAATCTCTCGCTCGATTCGGTCGAGCATACGCAGCCAGTCATCGACGGAGCGATGTTGCGAGAGATCCCACGACGCTCTCTCACTGAGGTACACGTAGCCTATTTTTCAGTACGCTGGGGTGTTAGGAGAGCCATCAATGTCGAGAGGCGCTCAAGGAAAGAGCGACCGAGACTTCTCGTACCAGCCTCACAATCACAGCTTCACTTCACATTGTCATTGTTGTTTGCTAAGTAGTCTTCCTGTTCACCCCCGCGTTGACTTGACTCTATCACTGCACTCAGCCACTTGCAGTGGCGGCCCCGATCTCACCATGGCAGAATTCTCCATCGCAGAACCGAAAGACGAGCATCTCAATGGCGAGCGCGAACCAAAACGGCGTCGCAGTGCGCCAGCACCTCTCGACCTTATCGCAGCGGCACCTGCAGTCCCAGAAATTCTTATCGATGTGTCAGAGGATGGTGACGTCCTGCTCGTCGTGACAAGTGGATGGGTAATGCGCGACACGTCAGTCTATCGAACTGGCATGCCAGCGCTGATGTTAACTTCCTCGCAGTGCCGGCTTTCGATGCTCCGCCGCCGCCCTCTCGCTCGCGTCTCCCGTCTTCAAGGCGATCCTCGCCACGCCAATCGCTACACCGTTGCCGCAGCCGCCAGCGACAAACTCCGCCTTCACCTTTGCAAGCACGAGTCCCAGCACCGAAGTAGGGAAGCTGGTGCCGCTTCGTGAGCCAGACAGCGACGCACTGGTGGTCATCTTGAACATAATCCACTTCAAGACCATTTACCTCCCCGCTCGCCTTGCACCCGACAAGCTGCTCCGCGTCGGCACACTAGCAGCGAAGTATCAATGCGTAGACGCCATCTCTCGCGCGTGCGCGCCTTGGTTCGACAGTATCTATGCCGCGAATCTCCGCGACGATACGGCAACGATGGCACAAGCCGCCTACCACCTCAACGATGCTGTGTTTTACACACGCTTCACGAACCGCTACATCCTCACTGCGCCACGGCCGATGAAAGCGATTGCCACCATACAGTCTGATGACAACATAGCAGGCGCTTTACGGCTACGCCATATAGCGGCCGAAGCCTCCTTGCGCTTCGACATCGACCTCCTGCTCGAGCTCTGCGCCGTCGCTCTGGACAAGGAGTCAAAGCACTACATCGACTGTCCTCCCGACACCGATCCCGATCCAGCACCAGTAGGGTCAGATCCGGCCGCCATCTGTGCAGTCGACTCGCAAGCCGCGCCCAGCTACCTTGCCGCTATGAGGGATGCAAAGCTCTGGCCACCATCAGCCTGGGCTAAGGATGAGATCGGAGATGTCGTTCAAAGGATCCGAGATTCTAGAGTTCCAGACTACGATGACTGCGATAAGTGCGACTTCTGTCTTCCGCTCACCGAGGCGTTTGACGCGAAGCTGAAACTGGTGAAGAAGTTGCAGAAGGACAGGCTGTGGGGACTGTGCCTGGATTGCTTCAAGGCTGGTGGCCTCTTTCAGGGGACTTGTAGGGTTGAGCACGTCAAGGTCGCAAGCGCCGGAGGCTGAACGGGATCAGGGTCCAAGAGCGTACAGATTTTTGGATGAGACGAGGTTGCCGATGCTCCTCTTGAACTTAAGTGACATCACCGTGGTGCCAGCAGATGTTGGTGTGGGTCCTTGAAAGGTCTGCTGGTTGCACGCGATCATACCAAGCGCACGCATAGGACTTGGTCGGCTCATATGAGAGTCATGGGATCCACTGGAGTTGCACCAAGCCTTATCAACGCTTCCATGGCTTTGATTTGCTTTGAGCTCAAAGCGACCTCAACCGCCCTCTGGCTGTCAGCATCTTTTATATTGATGTCAGCGCCAGCCTTGACGAGAAGCTCGATGATCTCGATATCACCATGCTTTGCGGCGAAGTGCAGTGGTGTCCATCCATGAGCATTTCTGATGTTCGGATCAGCGCTCTTGGACAGCAGAAGTTGCATGGCTTCCATGTGACGCCTTTCAACAGCAATCATCAGAGGGGTGTCGCGTGTAACACCAGAGGTCAAGTCAGTACGCGCCAATGCATCGAGGAGCCTTTTCATAGCATCAATATCGCCCACACTCGTAGCCAAAGACAAGGCAGTGTTGCCCAGGTGATCGGTGACGTTAATGTTACCACCCAGACTCTGCATGGTTTTGAAGATGGTGTAGTTGTCCACGCGGGCAACGCGATAAACGAAGTGAAGCTCCAGCGTATCGATGTCCTGCCTGCGAAGAGCGCTTGCAAAGTCGGTCTTTACCTGCAGCAGGATCATGACGACTTTGTCCTTTTTGATGCCCATGACAGACTCCATCCAAGTTCCGCTCAACGCGACTGACTGCCATCGGGCAAGAAGGGATTGCTCCCTATCGTAGCTCTGAGCGGAAAGGAAGATGCGCACCATAGATTTACCGTCTCGCTGTATAACATCTGTCCGAGCATTGTGCTTGAGTAGCTGTTCAACACTGTCCCAGCGCTCATGCTCAACTGCCACGAGCAACGCGCGATTGCCCTCGGGATCCTCGTCACTGTCAGGGCTGATACAGGATTGGAGGAGAAGGCGTACAATGTCTTTCGAGCCGGTACAGATGGCGTAGCGCAGTGCCAACTGCCCTTCTTGTTGTACTGACAAAGCCTCGCTGCGTTGGGTATTTGAAATCAAGAGCGCCTGCACACAGCCAAGATGTCTGAATTGCGCGGCTAGTGACAGCGGAGTACATACGACAGAGACTGGCACGCCGTGCACCTGTGGTGTCTCATCGGGATGCAAAGGCCGGGTATGAAAATGGTGTTCTCTAGGCGCATCTGGGTTGATCACAGGTGCGTTGAGTAGCGAAATGTCCACCACGATACCACAAGTGGCTCCATTCTTCAGAAGTAGGGCTACGCTTTTCGTTTCGCCCCATATGCATGCCCAATGTAGAGGCGTGCCTCTGCAGGAAGATACTGCATTTACATCAACTCTCAGCTCAATAAGTCTCTCTACAAGGGACCATCGCTGCAACTGTGCTGCGGCGCAGATTGGGGTGCCCTGCAGCGGGCTGTCGAGGTCAACATCTGCGCCACGATGCACCAAGACGTCGAACACGTGGTCGTGACCACCTGCGATGGCATAATGCAGTACGCCCTGGCCATATTGATCCTGGCAGTCGATATCGGCGCCCGATGTTAGTAGATGAACAACCCGGGCGAGTTGTCCCTTCGTTATTGCACGCAGCAAAAGCTCGTTCTTGGCTACACCATCTGGGATCTCATCTGGCTGCCGCTGACGAACCGGATAATTATGAGTATGATCGAGAAAAGTCGTCAGTGCTTATAAAGTCTACTGTGCTGTGCGACCTACTGTTGTAAACATCTCCGACATGGGCGCTGCCAAAGCCGTCAGCGTTCACAGCGCCTACTTTGATGGCTGTCCTTGCACTTGTGCGTCTTTCGTTGGTCGGTGTAGTAGCATTCGATGTGGGATACCCCAGGTCTCCTTTGGACGAAGAGCCTTGCGTGACCCACACGAGGGGCTCAGACTTGACTTGACGTGAATTGGTAGTTTCCTCCTGGCCGCCGTCGGTGCTGGTGCGCAAACCTGGTGGGCGAAGTGGGTAGGCACGAGATTCCCTTTCTTTTGCTCCGCCTTCCTTGTCAGAGGTTCGCTGCAGACGTTTCAACATTTTTGTGGCTCACTGCCTGATTCAAGGTATTGGTTCTATAGTGCCCACTTCAATACTCGAATTCGCAGTCGTAGGCTCAGAATTCATGCTCGGACGGCCTCTGTAGACTCATAGAAGACCATGGCATGTAACACAGAAAGTGTCGACACGATAGCTTGCCACTTCGCGAGAAGTGGCGAAGTCATTATGCTGGACGCACGGGCCCTCAGCCCCAAGATTGTCACTTGAGCAGTACATGTTACATGTAGTTTCTTACAATTACTTATGAGACGATAGCCGGTCCCACACCAAGATCATCACTCGGGCAGCTTCCGTCAAATGAAGCTGAAGGTAGACAATGTACCTATCATGTACGGTAACAGGAAGGAAATGTCATCCGCAGACAGCTGCGAGCGGGTTATACCGAGTCCATTCCCTTGTAATGCTACCCAATTACCCAGCGCCGCGCTCAAGAACTACCTCACCAAAGATACCCCCATCTGTCTGTCCGTCACTTCGAAGCCCACGCTAGGACTCGTGATAGGTCCGCTCGACTAGACCCATCTACTTCAGAAACTGTAGAGGGCCCCATCTCAGTACGCCCGTCCACTCAACCCTCTACCCACAGTCAAGAACCTCTCGCTCGTACCCAGAGCAAGCGTATCCATAGGATCAACCCCCGAAGTCTGCAACACCAAGTCAGTAACCACCTCATTTTCCCCATTTCCCACGGCGATCAACTCACATTCAAGCTGTTATAACCCGTAAACCAGAACCCCACCACAAAAACCAAATACGTCAAAATCAAACTACTCCCCTTGAAGTAATTGCTCTTGCCCTCCCCAACCACATACCCCATCAAAAACACCCCCAGAATCACAGTCACCATATCCCACTGCGGGAAGATCAGACTGAACGTGTGGTCGCTCACATCGCTCGGGTCGATGTACGCGCCGTAGATAGCGGAGAAGAGGACTAAGGCTGGGATCTGGAGGAGCATGACTTGCAGGGCGTAGGAGTTGCCGATCTCCATTGAGAGCGCGATGTTGCCGTTCATGGCGAAGGAGATGGCGTTGAGGAACTCGGTCGTGTTGGGGACGAGAGCGAAGAGCGTTATGCCGAGGAACTTCTCGTCGATGTCGATGTTGCTCAGCACCGCATCCACAGTATCGACCAGAATCTCAGCAATAATGGCGTAGGCTACTGTGGCGGTCATGAGAACTATGGCTGATTTCGTGCGGGACCAGTTCGGGGCGTCGTGGCCGCCTGGCGCGGCGGGCGCGGCTTCGTGGAGTCCTGTTGCGACGGCGGTGGCGTTGTCGTTTGTGACTGTTTCGGCGCCTGTCAGTCCGCCGGCCTCGCCGCTGCCAGTGCGGGGGAGAGGGCCGAAGTCTTTTGACTTTGAATGAGATGAACCGTGGTGTCGGGAGACGGAGCCAGCGCGGGTGCTGGACATCATCGAGGCTTGGCGGGGTGCTCGGGTTGCGTCGCGTGTGGCTACTGCGGCTGCTGTGGCTGCTATTTCAGCGACTTGTTGGACAAGGACGCGGTTGTCTTCTGCGCTCAAGCCATGAATGCGGACGCTATTGGTGTTGACTGCATCGCCGTCCGATGACTTAGGTGGTACGAGGTGCGGTATCTGAGTCTCGGTTCGCGGTGTGGTCTCCTCGCTGGACTTGGGCTTCTGCATCCCAGCTTGCTTGAGACTTTGGTTCAGGATCCGCTTGTACATCTGGCTCTCCCTGATGTTCTCGCCACCAAGCGTAGCAGCAGTGCTATGCCTTGTCATCGCCTCGCGCGGGTCGAAAGCAGAGGTAGTCCCGGCTGTGACACTCCCAGTCCTCGCCTCCCGGTTCTCAACATGCTGCACAGCCTGCTCAGTCTTGACCTCCTTCTTCTCATCAGGCTCGTTATTCCAAATCACGGCAGCGTGCGTCCTAAGCGTGAACAGCAGCCCAATGACATAGCTGAAGAACAGCAGCACAGCACAGAACCAGATGAACGGCTTCACAGCCTCGGCATAAAACCTAGTTTCCAGCGCCGGTGTCTGAGCGAAGTAACATCGCCTGCAGTCCCGCTCAATCTCATCCGTATGCGACTTTACGCACGCATGACAGTTCAGCTCATGCGACCCGTAGATCTGATAGAACAACGTCGGGCCGAAAGCCCCTATCACCGCGAAGAGCAGCATGGTGTTCGTAGCGCTTGCACTTCTCGTATTGAAGCGTTGCGTCTTACGCTTGAGCGCGCCGAAGCACATACTCAACCCGGGGAGGAAGAGGATACCGGCAAAGATGGAGCCGATAATGCTGCCTTCTACTAGTTGTGCCTTGCCTTCGTCCAGTGCGATGCAGTAGAGGAAGACTTCGACGATGGTGCTGAAGAAGGCGTTGATTGTTGCGCCCACACCCATGGATGATTGGGCTGAGATGGAGGCGACGGCTTGGCCGATGAAGTAGGCTAGGGGTATGATTGAGAGGAGAGCGAGGACAAAGTTGAAGCCCGCGGATGTGAGAAATGAGTCGATTTGGAGGGTCTTGTGGAGAACGAAGTAGTCGAAGATGGCGAAGACTACCAGGCCGAGGAGGTTGATGAGGAAGATATTGGTGCCGTCGATGGTGTACTTCCAGTACTTCAGTCCAACGGCGCGGTAGGTGCACATGAGGATGCTGTGGGAGCCGGAAGATGTTGCGCGGCCGAGATGTGCGTCCGTGTGGAAACTCATCGCTAGAGGATGTCTTCGTAGGTGGTAGAATAGCAGGAGCGTGACTTTGCCCATGGGAATGGTGAATACCAGGAACCAGCAGATCGCACTCACGAAGAACAGACATGGCGTGATGAGGAAGTAGAATGACAGGAAGAAGATGACCCTGCCGACGTTCCACTTTCCTCGCCCGAACAGTCGCTTCTTCGCTCTGGAGTGTGCTCGATCTGCGGAGTTGCGATTGTGCCGACCAAGGAGACTATCCGTTTCGTCCGGCTCATCGACAAGGTCCTCACGTCTGCGACCAATGATCGACTGATTGATACCAGTCGGTCCGAAGAACAGTCGTCCTTCTTCTAGATCGCCTGTCTGCCATCGCTCGTACTCGCCGATGCTGCGGCCTTCGCCTTGGTCCTCCTCTTCGTACGTCTCATCGTGTTCCAGCTTGATGAACTTGCCGAATGGATAGAAGAGGTAGTGTGCGAGGTTGAGCAGCACCCTGCCGTACTCGTCGCAACCGTCGATGCCCAGTACACCGAGAGCACGGCAGACCACTCCGCCAAAGCCGGTGACCAAGGATAGCCACCATCCGAATAACACAGTCCATAAGCAGTTGAACAGGAACAGCCAGCGGTTGACGGCCGCACCAGGTGTCGAATGTATGTCTCCATCAGCATTCCGCACCGCAGAGCGACTCTTCTTGTACAATGCGGGTTTCCATATTCGGATACCAAATGGATGCGTCTCGTTGATTGCGTCTTGCCGATCTCGCAACGTGAAGCTCTCAGTATCGCTGACATCTCCATCGTCGGCAGCGTCATCGGCCTCCTCATCATCATCGCCTGACTCTGGCATCGGCTCCTCAACCTCCTCTTGACCCTGTAGCGTCTCCTCCGAGCTCGGCTCCTGCGCTTTGATCGAAGCTGCTTTGACCGTCGCCGCATCATTGCCGGTCGTCTGTGCCACGCCATCCTCGGTATCTTCGCTCTCCAGTCTCGGTAGAGTTGGAGCCTGTGCGGCTGTAGGTCTACGCCTGATCGTGCTGTCCTTCCTCCGCAAAGCCGCCGCTCTATCCCGTTGTGCGTTTTCCCGTGTCCGTTGCCGGGCCAGCTCCAGGTCCTGGTCGATCTCGGAGACGTCGTCGTCTACGGAGAATTCGGCGCCGCGATGGGGCTTATTTGAGGATGGGAGACGTCGTGCTGGGCCGGGCCTGCGTGGTGTTTGCGAGGCTGGGGAGCGGATACCCGAGGTGTTGTTCATTGAGCCTGTGTATTGTCAGCACTGCCGTGCAGATTGAATTGCTGCAATTGGCCTACCGTAGTCTAGAGGTCTCGGCCGCGGTCTCCTCGTGCTCTCGGATTGTTGACTCGTCTGACTCGCATGCATACTGGCCTGGCTCTGCAAATCTCTCGACTCTCGTGTGACGTTGCCCGTCGTCGTTGCAACAGAGCTGGTGGACGTCCTCCGACTCTGATTAGCTGCTGTGGACGGTGTGGGAGTTGCTGCAGCGTAGTCGACGACATCGGTGTCTGTCTGGCTACTATCGCCATCGCGTCGATTGTCGGCCATGTCTGGGCGGTGGGTGTTGCTCTTAGGGACCATGTCTTACCTCAGGAAGGCTCTACATAGGGAGTATCGCCATCGGCGTTTGCAGCGTCGTAATCACATACGTTCATGCACGATTAAGTCGGTTAGATTGATGCAGTGTGGAAGCTAGTCGCGATCAGCTGCGTATGAGCTTCTGGCAGGCGTCAACGATGGGCGATGTGGAGTGTAGGAGACAGCGGACTTCAACTCCAGGTTAGTGTTCAGTTCAAGTCATGATAGGGAGGCCATCGTCGAGATTCACATGTCACAAGCGAATATGGAGCGATGTCGACATGCACCCTATCGCGAAGACGGAGACGTGCGGGTGGTGATCTCCGCTTCCTGACGTGCAGCTGCCACATGAACCAAGCTTTAGGAAGCCCTACCCTGGCGTCGATCATATCTGGACGTCTCCTAAGAATACAACACAGCGTCGCATATACAGAGATCCGAGTTGACGACCTTCTTCCCCACCACACCCTCAGTCACTACCTATCCAATCCCACGACTCCTCTCCTCTACATCTCTAGACATGCTACATCTTCATTCAGCACTATCTCGTACTCCGCCGTCCTGGTCACTCATCATCCCAAGAGTCATCCTCACTTTCATCCTCGCTAGAAGCCTCCTCGGCCGGTGGACACGACCATCTCCCTGATAGCCACACCGCGTGTCCTTCCACAGTAGGTAGGTCTCCAGAGCGTATGAGGTCGCCATCCTCCAACGCCAAAGGCGCTACATGATAATCCTGTCGATGGATTTCCGTCTCGATGAAGGTGACATGTCCATCCTCATTGATCCCCTCAAAATCCACTTCCATCGCCGTAAACTGCTCTTCACCCTTGCGAATGTAAGCTTTGCGCTCGAGAGGTGGGATGATCTCTGCGCAATCGATATCGAAGTCGTTCCCCCGGAGATATTCATGTCGGGCGTCGAACAGTATAATGTACTTCTTTGCATCGCCACTCACATTTTTCACGAGCATGAACTGACTTGGCTTCTTTCCAAGTCTAAGAATCCCGAGAGGCATGATAATGTGAAAGATGGGATCATCGTCAACAAAATTGACCGCGGTCATGTCAAAGAACGGATGATCATGGAAAGGCGGCGAATTTACGTGGACAGAGCAGGACCCGGAGCGGGGAGCGGAGGAGGGACCAGAGCAGCGACCGGTGTAGGTCTCATCGGGTGCGTCATCGTCGTGGTCTATCTGTCCAGACCCTTGACGTGGAGAGAGCGTCATCTTGTAGGGCTTTTGACGTGCACATTCCACCAGGATGGAGATCTCAGGGGCGCCCTGAAGCTTCTTTTCCAAGAGGCGAAATCCGTAGGAATCCGCATGTTTGGTCGACAGCTGTCAAGCTTCATGAATCAAAGCCCTCGTAGTGACCTGGCCCTGCCATATTACTCCGTATCGATGGCGTTGAATGAAGCGGCTCGCATCAGCCTTTGTCGTAAGCCCAAAAGGTTGCATGAGCGGCGGCACCGGATCGTCTTTAGCGATCTTCCTCGAGTCGAGTAATTCATAGATCTCGATCTCATGCTGACTGTTCAATCGATGAAAGATACTTTCGTCAATTCCGTCTTCGAGAAGCCCAGGCTCAAGAAGCGAGCTGCTGTTGCGGGGAATGCTACCAATAAGAAAGGGAGCGGAGGGCCCGAGCTGAATCATGTCGAGCCTGAACGTTGGCCATGCGCTTTGCAGCTCGGCGCATGCAATGGGGTATGCGAGTCTGGTGGGTACGAAGTGCGACTGTCGATATGGCATTATCTTGTTGGACCATGTATACTTGCCAGTCACGGCATCAATCACGATCTAATACGTGCCATCGGCGACATCCTTGACGAGGATGAGCTCATTTCGAACGCTCGGTGCGGTGCTTTTCTGGATGAAGATGCTTCCGACAGGGACGCAGATGCGCAGTCGGCCAGACTCGGAATGTCGGCGCAGCACGAAGAACTTGGATTCAGGATTGTGCAGGAGTGACGTAGGTCGGATATCCTCGACGAGAAGGGTATATTGAACGATCTGCTGATGGCCGGGTAGTTCGCTGTAGCGCTAAGACCCGACAGGCAGTGTCACACCATACCACTCGCTGAGCGCGTCTTCTGATGATGTTGTGTCAAGAGCCGTGATGGCCGAGCAGGCAGCAGTTTGGGCATCTTGCGTGCTGCGGTACGACGTGGCAAGCCCATCGTCCTTGCTACTGTGAGGTGCGGAGCACACAGTTGCATTCTTGGACGGGCTGGCGGATTCACCTCTCACGCCTCCCTGGAGTGCGGAGCACGCAGTCGCATTGCTGGACGACATGGCAGAGTCGTCGCCCATACCATTCAGGAGTGCGGACCACCAACACATGACGCGCAGAATGGGAATCACTGCATCGGGCTAAGAAGAGAGGCATGAAGTGGGTGATGTGGAAAGTGTTGACAGTGAGAGGGGTCGTTACCGTCCGCGAAAACTCCAGTTCCAAGTCTCGTCACGCGGAATGAGTCACAGCCATTTCAGACAAAGTGAAGTTCGTGTCTCGTCCATGCGCTCATACGACAAGGAGCACATAGGCTCACGTTTCGTATGAGCGGCGTCCGCCGTCCAGCTGTCGAGTTTGCACCTTCTCAAGCTACTGCCCCTGAGCCAAGCTCTCAAGGCCAGGCAGTCAGGAATGACGCGTGCATCGAAGCGCAGAGCAGAACCCAGTGTCCAGGCGTAGGTGAACCACTGTGGGATCCAGTGTGCCTGCCTCACAAATGCAGTTTGTGAGGAATTTCTACTCACGTGCCATACCTGGCATCATGGAGTGATCATGATGCCGTACAATTTGCCGCTCTACCACGCAGGCATGCGAGTGAGGCGTCTTCACTCTCGCCCTGGCGTGGAAAACAGTGGCCCCAATGCAAGAGATTGTTGTTCGTAAGGGTAACAGTCCCTGTAGGAGACGACTTGCTCAATCGGTGAAGTGTGAGAGCGCGGTCCGAGCTCCGGCGCGCTAGCCATGATGAGGCTGTGTGGAAACGCCATGCTGAGTTGCCTGACTGTCCAACACGTACATGTACACATCGACTTCGTACACTCTACACCACAGCGCATTACAACACACATCTCTCGGTGTTGAAGACCTGCTCACCAGCGCGACCACCCACATTCCGCCGAGATGGCGCTCGACACGTTCTTCAACAACAAGATCGAAAGCATGAAGCTCGAGATCATCCAAGGACAGGCAGTATTGCGACGACTAGAGGCACAGCGGAATGAGTACAATAGCAGAGTGCGCTTACTACGAGAGGAGCTCGGCTTGCTGCAACAGCCAGGCAGCTATGTCGGCGAGGTGGTCAAGGTGATGGGCACAAAGAAGGTGTTGGTCAAAGTGCATCCCGAGGGGAAGTATGGTGGGTTATATTGATGGTGTAGACTAAGAACAAGGCGACAGACTGATAGCATGTAGTGGTGGACATTGCCGATAACATCGACATTTCGAAACTCACAGCCGGCAAACGCGTCACCCTGCTCAGCGACTCGTACAAACTCTCATCACTGCTACCATCCTCAATCGACCCGCTAGTCTCTCTCATGATGGTGGAGAAAGTACCCGACAGCACATACGACATGATAGGCGGACTGGACGAGCAGATCAAGGCGATCAAGGAAGTCATCGAGCTGGGCTTGAAGCATCCTGAGCTCTTCGAGTCACTAGGCATCGCACAGCCAAAGGGTGTGCTGCTATATGGACCTCCCGGTACCGGCAAGACATTACTAGCACGAGCAGTCGCACATCACACAGACTGCAAGTTCATTCGCGTGAGTGGATCGGAGTTGGTGCAGAAGTACATCGGAGAAGGCAGCAGGATGGTGCGCGAACTGTTCGTCATGGCGCGAGAGCATGCACCTAGCATCATCTTCATGGACGAGATCGATTCCATCGGCTCGTCACGTGTGGAGGGCAACTCAGGCGGCGACTCCGAAGTCCAGCGGACGATGCTCGAACTACTCAATCAGCTCGACGGTTTCGAGCCAACAAAGAACATCAAAGTCATCATGGCCACCAACCGACTCGACATCCTCGACCCTGCGCTCCTCCGACCCGGCCGCATCGACAGGAAGATCGAATTCCCGCCACCTACTACCGAAGCCCGTGCAGACATCTTGCGCATCCACAGCAGGAGCATGAACTTGACGAGAGGGATCGATCTAGCGAAGATCGCGGAGAAGATGAATCAGTGCTCCGGGGCTGAGCTAAAGGGTGTGTGTACAGAGGCTGGGATGTTCGCTCTGAGGGAGAGGCGGGTGCATGTCACGCAAGAGGACTTTGATCTGGCCACTGCGAAGGTGCTGAATAGGCATGATGATAAGGAGACGAGCTTGGCGAAGTTGTGGAAATAGAAGCATGTTCTAGTGTCATCGAGAGCGCAGAGAAGGAGGCGCATGTACGATACTGCGTCGAACGAAGTACAACATCGAAGCGAGCTGTACTGCAATCGCCTGCACGACTGGCGACTCATGTCTGCTGATCCATCTCCCGGCTCATGACACAGCAGTCACAGTTTCGCAACATCTCGGGTCAAACATGCAGCCATAGCCGAGATCCCCACATAGCTCCCCAGGTCCTTCCTCTTGGCTTGCACATCATGCCTCTCATAGACACGACTGCAGGTCGGGACTTGGTCCATACCAAGACCTTTCCCCTCATACTCGCGTCCATCATTCGCTGATACGCGAGGGCTGCAACGGGAATAACAGTTCCGTGTTGGCAGAGTGTATTCGCTGACGAAACTGTGGGTATGACAAAGCCATGTGCATGTCGCGTGGTAGTCTACACTTCATTCTAGTTCTCCTCTCCTCTTCCTGTCTTCCTTTCATTGCCTCAGCCTAACTACAGCACCCATAATGGCTTCTCTAAGAGAGATAGAAGACCTCACCATCGGCAAAGATACCAATCCCGACCAGCTCGAAGAGCTCAAAAAGTCCATTACAGTCGACACCATCCACAACGACGAAGCGCTCAAAGTCCTTTCAGCATACACCGGCGACCAGACCTGGACGGCGGAGGAAGAGAAGAAGCTCACCAAGAAGATTGATCGGAGGTTGTTGAGTATACTGTGTGTGACTTATGGACTGCAGTACTATGATAAGGCTATGTTGAGCCAGGCTGTGAGTTTTCTTATCCCTCGCGAGTGTGACGGAGGCAACTGAAGGAAGACACGAGAGGTAGATGGCCGAGGAGAGGATGCTGACTGACAGTACAGGCGCTATTCGGACTGAGAACGGATCTGGCGTTGACGGTGGGACTCAGGTATAGTCTCAGTGCTGCGATCTTTTATCCTGGCTTCATCGTCGGCAGCTACCCAGCTATACTCTTGGCCCAAAGATACCCAATCGAAAAGGTCATCTTCACCATCGTCCTACTCTGGGGTCTCTGCCTCATGACCACAGCGGCTTGTACGAACCATCAAGGGCTGTACGTGCAGCGCTTCTTCCTTGGAGCATTGGAGGCAGGCGTCTCGCCTGGCTGGATGTTGGTGGTCGGCAGGTGAGCATGTACTCGCCCACGCCAGTCTCGAGGCTCGGGCTGTTGTCGATCGTGATGGCTGACAGTCAGCGTAGCTGGTACAAAAAACAAGAACAAGCCTTCCGCATGGGCATCTGGTACTCCATGACGGGCTACGTCTCCATTGTCTCGCCGCTGATAAACTACGGACTCGGCCATATCTCCGGCTCCCTGAGCCCTTGGCGATACATGTACATCGTTGCCGGCGCCGTGACAGTGCTCTGGGCTTTCGTCATACTGTTCTTCATGCCACCTGATCCTATCCGTGCGAAGGGCTTCACGGACCGTGAACGCTACATTGCCGTCGCCAGGATGAGAGTCAACAACAGTGGAGTGAGGAACACGCATTTCAAGATGGAGCAAGTCTGGGAACTCCTCGACGACGGCAAATTCTGGCTCACATTCGGCATGGCTCTGACGATGCTCGTTGCCAATGGGCCAGGTTCGTTCTGTTTACCCTTCCCTCCTGTCATACCAAGCTAACCTCGTACCACAGTCTCAACATTCACCCCCATAATCATAAATGACCTCGGCTTCTCCGGCCTCAACTCCCTCCTCCTCGTAATGCCCGCTGGCTTCGTTATAGGCACGATCGAACTCTCCGCTCCCTTCATAGCCATGAGGATAAAAGGCATGCGCGCCTATCTAGTAGCCATAACAGTCTCCGGCACGCTGCTCGCCTCTCTCCTCCTCTGGCAGCTGCCGCAATCCGCGACCGGAGCGAAGTTGTTTGCGGTTTATATATTGGCCTCTTATGGGGGTGGCTATGCGGTGCTGATGAGTATGGTCATTGCGAATACGGCGGGGTATACGAAGAGGAGTGTTGGGAGTAGTGGCATGTTTGTGGGGTATTGTTTGGGGAACTTCATGGGGCCGCTGGTTTTCTTGCAGAGCGAGAAGCCGTTGTATACTACGGGGTGGATTGTGACGGTAAGTGATTGATGTCTCCACGGGACTGTGGAGGCGGCGCTGCTGGGTGGTCCTTGGGAGTGTGCTGACTTAGTGGTAGGTTGCTACGAGCGCGGCTTGCATCGTGCTCGCGCTGATTTATCGTTGGGTCTGTGCCAGGGAGAACAAGAAGAGGGACGCGAGTGGCGTCATGGAAGGGTATGAGCATGCTTTTGAGGATGATTCTACGGATATGAAGAATCCGCAGTTCAGGTATACGCTGTGAGGGACCACTGCTTGCCGCCGTCCAAGATCTCTATGGTGGACATGAGCACATACCCAATCTTGACTCTGACTGAACGCTCCAAGCCTGACATCGCTCCTATGGTAGGCTTACATCAAGCGCTGCCGATCGCCCACTGCCTTCCTGCTGCTGCTATCGAGCAGGTCTGGCTGGTACGCACGAGACATGCTGCTCCAGGAAAGCACCGACCCGGCTGAATGTCGTCGGCAGCGTTACCCTCAAGTTTCGTGTAGCGGCTGCCCTCCGCGCGATCCGAGTCTTAGACTCGTTCCTCGACAACCTTGAAGCCTCACGGCCCTTCGTTCTCCTTGACATATCCCACGACCACAGATTTGTGCGAGCACGACTCTTTCGGATCCCGTGCACAAGATAGACAGAGTCCGTGAGCAATGTCGCTCATCCCATGAGCGATTTGCCAGATGGTCTCCTTCTCAATGGTGTAGTAGGTGTCACAGTCCCTCCTATCGGGATGGACTACAGTGACCACAATGTCGTCACACCGTAGGATTTTTCTCTTCAGCACCCCCAGAGACGATGAGTTGACAGTGCTGGATGGATTGTGATCCTCCTCCGCGTTCAAGATCTTAGCATGTGCGTTGGTGAAACTATTGAACAGCCCGGTCATGTAGCACAAGTCGCAGGCGTTGAGCGCTAGGCCTCCCACATCTGCTGCACACTGGACGCGAGCTGCGGTACGCTGTTCTTCGAGCGCAACTATTACATGTTAGCGAATTGCCAAAACCACACCATTCATGTGCGGCTCACATATTGCGCCTGCACCCGGATGCTCAGCGATACCTTCGCTCAGCAATATAGAGAAGGGGTCTGTGTGCTCCGTGACGATGCAGCTGGTGAAGATTGTGAAGTGGCGAGGCAAGCGCAGGAGATGCGCAGCAAGTGCCAGATCGCTCAGATGAGGAAGACACAATGACAGCGTGCCGCCAGGCTGCATAAACCTTGCGAGCAGACTGGTGATTGTCAACTCAACCGCCGCGGCACAGTCGTACTTGTCGGCCGTAGCGGCGAACTGAAGAATGCGCTTCACAGTCGGCGCATCATGTTTGCTCCGCATCGCCTCGTCCAACGGCATGTACTGTAAGATGGAGCAAAGATGGAGCATTGCAGTTGGGTCATCATCTGGAAGATGGATGTACTGAGGGAACTCCGCGCTGCGGTGTTGCTGACCCTCAGCGAAACGAGAACCAAGTAGAGCACGGAAGGTCGTCGAGACCTGGCTGAGGAAGTGCGAAGACACCTTGGGCTTTGACTTATCTAATAGAAGTAGAATAACGTCCCCGTTCGTCGAGATTACGGTCGTGCTAGCAGCCATCGTTATAGCGAGTTTTGTTGATGCGGAGAGAAAGGGTTGGTCGATGGTGCGTGTTATTTACTGTGTGGTATTGTGCGTGGTACGGGCTGCAAGACATATTACTTAGAGCCTTTCTTTGTAGCGATGTGGAACGTACGAGTGAGGCGAGGTCCCGAGCGCACATGCAGATCGAATCGAGTGCCCAGACCTCCCACACGAGGGTATCGACAGGTACTAAGCAGCTTGGTTCCTAATCTGGGGCTGTATACTCTTTATTGGCGTCTCATAACCATCGTCAGCAAAGTGCACGACCACTACTGCGCTCTTAAGTGAATGCGCATTGCCAGAAATGGTATAGCAATGGAAAGCGATACGAGAACAGGAGCAAGCTGCAGTACTTGTCAGAGCCTCATCCGACGACACCCGACTCCCACTACCAATGCTACTCCATAGAGCTGCTCAAGCCTGTCCCTGTCCCATTCGCGCCAGGTACCGGTCAAGCACCTCCGTTCTCCCTAATATACTTCAAGAGTACATTCTGATGTGTGCATTTGCCCGGCGTAGTAGTCACGCAGTCCAGACACGAACCATGCGCCACGTCCCTCACGTTAGAGGCAAGTTTCTCATACTTCTCCTGATTGATAGCGGTTCTGCTGGGGCCGTGATCGCATGCCAGACCGCAGCTGACGATGTCGCTCTTTGCAAGGCGACTCAGTGTCTGCGACAGAGAACAGTCATGTAAAGCGTGGCATAGCCCTTCGGATGGGTTATTGTGGTATTTCGTCACCGCGAAAGTATGCATGGAGCTCGATGTTGATGAGGCCATGCTGCACCACTTCTTGCCAAGGGCCTCGATGAGATCGATGCACTTCTTCCGGGCTGCGTTCCGCTGTTCGTCGAGGTGGACTTTACGGTGCTAGCATAGGAAGCCGTCATTGTGCTGCTAGCGTGAGATGGAACATACAACCTATTGCAGTCCCTAGCCGTTCTACGACAGGCTCTTCGAGGAGCGTGGAATATCGCCCGTCGTAATCCATGACTAGACGACTGGTGAATACTGCAAAGTGGCGCGGTAGGCGTGGAAGATAAGCTGTGAGGACGAGATCGCTGAGAGATCCCATAACGAGGCCGTTAGTGCCGCCTGGTTGCATAAAGCGCGAGAGAAGTCCATTCGCCGCAAGCTCGATAGAAGATGTACAGTCGGATTTGTCCGCAAGCATGGCGAGTCCGAGTATCCGCAACGTTGTGAAGCGGCTTCAAGTGAAGAATCACGCAAAGATCGAGCATACCCCCTGAATCGCAGTCCGGCAATGATAGCCTGAGGGGCTGCTTCGCGCTTCGCTCTTGCTGGCCCTCCGCAAAATGTGGTCCTAGCAGAGCCTTGAACGTTGTGGAGGCATGTGTAAGGAGATGCGAGAACACTGTGAGCTCGCGTTTGACCTGCAGCACCAGCACCACGTCGCCCATCTTGGATAACGAGATCTTGTCAGGCGTCTCTTCAGTGTCCGTTATGTCGCTCCGCGGAGTGCTCCGCGGAGTGTCGATCATCATGCGGAGGTTGCTGATCGATAATGTAGATGCAGATGCACAATGGACTACATCAGGAGTGGTGCAGATGGCGGAAGTTGTGGAATGATCAGCAAGTCGGACAGGACAAGATTTCTCGCCAAGCTGCCGGATACTTCTGCATGCGAATGGAAAGAACGACCGATGCTCGTGAGTCTGCTGTTTCTTCCGTGGACAGATGCCCATGCATGTGTAGTCCTGGAAATCCAGCCCCTGTCTCACCGTCGGCTCTCCAATAAGCCAAAGGTTGTTCCAGCTTAGCCAATGGCGAGACATTGTCACAGGTGTACGAACGAGAGGCTGATCTTGTGGCAATGCTTGCTGAGGCATGAGTTGGGCTGAAAGTGACCTCTCGGCAGTACTACATGCCCTTTCAGCTGTGGTGACTTCATTGACAGATGCTTGAGAATGATCGAACCTGGATGAGAAAGCGTGTAAGGTAGCAGGTCGCATCACCATAGCAAGTCAACATTGGCGATCGGTGGCAAGTCACCCTCCTCGTCCGCATGATCTCCCTCCCACTCCATCGGCCGACGATGCCAATATCGCTTGAAGCTCTGCGCAGCGTGCTCCGTGTGGAAGCCAAGTATGAACACCGGGTGTGGTTTCCGTCGCTTTAGCTCGGCTGTCTTATGCTGCTCGCTTTTGTGCTCCATCTCCTCGTCTACATCCTCCATTTCCTCTGCACGCTCATCCTCCTTCACCTCGCTTGCGGCAACTTCTTCACCCGACGCACCGAGCTCACCATACCGCTTTGGAGGGACCCATTCGCTGATCGGCACATTCATCTCTTCGCCTCCTGACCAGGACAATGCACGCGCGCGACCACTCTCGTAGATCACGTGTCGAATGCGGCGCATAGCAAGTTGCGGTCCGTCCAGTGTAAGTCGCAGCTCGAACGGCATCTTGCCGGGCCGCTGAGTCAATGCCGGGTGTCCGCCAAATCGTACTTGTGGCGCAATGGCGCGACTCAGTGGAGGCTTGAGCTGGCGCAAGGTCAAGCGCTGAGTCGCGGGCTTGAGAGTGTAGGCCTCGATCGCGGCATGCACGTCCATGCCATCGAGAATGTAGCCAGGCTGTGGAGAAATGCCTGAGTAGAGCGAGGTCGGCGTCTGCTCGGCCACTAGCTTGGCGATCCGGGTGACGTGACCTTGATATGCGAAGGCGCTGATCGGGGAGGAGAATTTGAGGATGTAGAGGCCATTGGCTTCAAGTGTGTGCAGATTCCGTCCAGGTATGATTTGTACGATATCGCCCTGTTCCAGCGCCCAGCCCTCGATGTGCGTGCCCTGGGGGATCAGACGCCGAAAATCTTGGATAGTGAGGTGCTTGCTGGCGTTCCGCAGGAGCAGGTAGCTCGTTGCTGACTGTGCTATCTCATATGCGCGGGCGTGGCTGGGGTGACTTGGAGTCCGGACATCGTCTGGCCGTGCACCCACATTGTCTACCACACTTCGTTGAGGCCGTGGTGCGGGTTCTAGTGGCAGTCGAGGGATCTCTCGCGGCGCACCCCTCGCTTCATGTTGACGGCTCTCCTCGGGAAACAGCTGCTCGATCAGCGACGGCTCACGCCTCTTCGCCTTGCGTCTGCTTTCACCCTTCGCTGTGCCTTCCCATGCTCCCGCATTGCTCCTCGCGCCCACGTGCAGTCCTCGGCAGCGGGTCGGCCAGCTTTCATGATAGCGGCGCCGTGCAGTACAGATACTGCGCCTCCCAAGCACCGACGCGGTGAGCATCAATTGCTAGCATGAATCACCATTGGTTGTATGTTGGCGGTAGCGTTCAGAATTGGAGCTGAAGTCGGGGGTGAATAAGCTCAAGATAAGGTTATGCTAGCGCAATTCTGGCCGGCAGTCGGAACTGTCTTATGCTTCTTTCGACATGACCACGAGTGTAGGGTCTCGAGATGCTACGTCGCGGAGAAGTAGGCGACTGTACTGTTATCTCAGCAGTGGGGTGAACCTCTCTTTCGCAGATCAGGCTGGTCTCTCGCTGACGCAGCTCGGCTGGCAGGAGCATTGTCTAGGTACTGTCCAGTTCGGGGAACGTGTACCGCTATTGCCATTTCATTGCAAAACTGAGCAGCGTGACTCATACAGAAAGACATACTCTTTGCCTCTCGTATTTTCTGCTGCGTGCACACCGAACTACTCCAGTGAAATGGCGGACAAGCAGTTCACTGTTCGCAAAGCACCTGCAGGGCTTAGGGAGGCCTACAGAGTTTTCCTTGACGCTGGCGCACTTACGAAGCTAGGTCTCGCTACCGGAACGCTGTGTGAGGTCCATCAGGATGATCTGGTCGGAATTGGTATCGCGTGGCGTGGCTCAGATTCGAGCAATAGCCCAAAGAACCCCCCAGTCCAGATGAGCGAGATCATGCGAGACACGTTCAGCTTCCAACTCGGCAAGAACGTCAGAATTCAGAAATCGACGCAGAAGATCACGGAAGCTGCAAGGATCGAGCTAGTCGATGTCACGCCGTCAGAGTACGAAATAGACAGCGGATCATGGCAACATCGATGCATGACGGCTCTTTGTACGTGCCTTCCACCATGATGGAAGCTCTTTCACTGACTTGGTACAGTCGACGACAACTGCGAAGCAGTTGCTGTTGGTATGACATTCGACGTTGCTGCGAAGAAAGGGCTTAGGAAGCGTTACTTCGTTGAGCACATCGAATGTCATGGTTCAGCACCTCAGTCAGGCCCAGCATTGTACACTGTTGGCGACAGCACCGAGTTTGTGTTCACTCAGGGAATGGGCAACCGCAACACGGAGATGTCTAGACAGCTCAACATCCGCCTGGACGCTGCGCGAATCGGCGGCCTGCAGGCACAGATCGAGGACCTCAACCGCCGCCTGACTGCTCTTTGCGGTGAGCTTGAAGATCGCAACGCTGGCATACTGCTACATGGCTACGAAGGTACGGGCAAGAGTCTGCTATTGAACGAGGTAGCCCACAGCTTCGGACGTGAGAGAACATTCCGACTCTTCGCTCGCCAGCTGCTGGGGACTGCGAGCGGGAACAGCAAGATTATTGACTCGACCTTCGGCGACGCTAGCGCAAGTCAGCCAAGTGTGATTATCATCGACGATCTCCACGAGATGGCTGCCAGCGGAGATGCCCTACTCAAGCCGACCGCCGCAGCCCTGAGCTCCGCTATTGACAAAGTGCAAGGGACCAGTGTCCTGGTCGTCGCTGCTGCACGGTCGATCTCAAGTGTGCAGAGTTGCTTGATCCCACACTTTTTGGACACATACGAATTGCCCATTCCAGACGCTGCCGCTCGACTGCAAATCATGAAGGTGCTACTCGGCCGTCGCGCCACCGAAGACAGTTTGAAGAATGTGGCAGCTCGTACGCATGGCTTCACGGGTAGTGACTTGAAAATACTGGTCGGCACCGCGAATGTGGCTGCACTCAAGCGCCATATCGACGAGGGCTGGGTCAGAGTTGATCTTCGTCCATCGCCTCAGTCCGAAGACACCTCGACAACACTGGTTGATGGTGCAGCACACAGTCGGGTGGCGTCGTTAGACGATCGACAAGAAACGACTTCCAATGACTCCAACATCACTATGCCGGACCTCGAGGTAGCTCTCGCCAAAGTCCGTCCTACAGCGTTAAGAGAAATCATTCTCGAAGTACCCAAGGTAACCTGGGACGACATCGGTGGCTCGGAGACATTGAAAGCACGTTTCGATCAGATCATTGGCTGGCCACTATACCACGCTGGTGTCCTGGCGGAGTTCAATCGCACCAACTGGCAGAAGAGCGTACTCCTCTACGGCCCTCCGGGTTGCTCCAAGACCATGACAGCACAAGCTGTAGCAAACACATACGGGCTCAATTTCCTGGCCGTCAAAGGTGCCGAGCTCCTGAGTATGTACGTCGGAGAATCCGAGCGTGCTGTCAGGGAGATCTTCCGCAAAGCCAAAGCAGCCGCGCCCAGTATCATTTTCTTTGACGAGATTGATGCTGTCGGCTCGAGCCGTGATGCAGGCGGGGACGGCGATCTGCACGTGCTAACGACGCTACTGAACGAGATGGATGGCTTCACGAGACTCAAGGGCGTTCAGGTCATGGCGGCCACGAATAAGCCACAATCATTGGATCCGGCATTGCTGCGCCCTGGTCGATTCGACGCTCATTTCTACCTGGCGCCACCGCACGAGGACGCACGGCGCGACATCATCGAGTTGCAACTGAAGGGTATACAGAGGTCAACCGGTCTCGATACGGCTATGCTAGCACGAGCAATGGACGGTTTCTCCGGAGCGGAGATGGTGGGTATCTGTGATTTAGCAGTCGAGGCTGTGATAGCACGAGCTATTAGTAGCTCTGGTGAGAGATGCGTGACAGCAGCGGACTTTGAAGCAGCGATTGGAGCATCATCACGTGGAATCACGGGGGAGATGTTGGAAGTGTACGACAACTTCGGGGCCCGCGGCAAGCGTGCGTGAAGAGGGGTGAAGTAGCTGTCTCTCAGAGAAGTTTGGCCCTTTCTTGTGCATCTACAGGTGGACCCACAGCAGCGGATTTTGGAGAGGAGTGTCGCGGAGAGGCCTGTGACTGTTTGTATGGGCACTTGATGTACTCGCTCCTCCGGACATGTAAGACGGTCCCTGTGCTACCATTAATGTCCTTACAGAAGCGATGAATTGTAGCGCAAATTCGCTGACAGACAGCGTCTTTCTCTTAGGAGACAGAAGCCATAGTCTCTCACAGGTCAAACATATAGTTCTTGCTGCAGCGGTCACACGTACAGCAGTATTGAGCGCGTTCGCAATACAAGAAGAATCCGAAGTGGTGTTTCTTCACTAAGCCTCTCGTACGCATTACTGGGTAGTTCCATCGTAGCAGGGAAGTCGATATCATCTCGAGGAACATGCAAATGGAGCGGAGACGGGGATTCCAGAAGTCATTGTCGCAGTGATGTGGATGCCAAATCTGTAAGCGTGGGAGAAGGGAAGTACTACCTGTGCATACATATGCTGCAATGTGTATCCTCGTACGGCTCCCAGGAGCGATTTTTGCTCACATCTGTCGTGGTCCTCGCAACTGTGAGAGCCTCGACAACCAATCTTCACGTGAACATTTTCGTCAAGATAGCTTGATATCCCCCATCACTACCGTCTGTGCCTCTCCGACAACCGATGTCGACAAAGACTATGTAGCTCGCACAGGGATCGGTATCGCATCTCTCCTGCGAGCAAATCAAGAAGGCTGACGCACGTTTCGAGCCTGTCGATATGCGCAGAAGGCACTTTGAACTTGCTTCGCAACGATGTATGTGCACCAGAAGAATGCCACGGAGTTCAAGACCGAGCAACAGCCTGCGCGCCTCAGCAGGCTCCACCGGTTGCGGAGGTACGCGAAGTTGAAGCTATTTCATTGTCCGTCCCGAAGTATTCTTGCTTTCGTATGCCGTGGGTCTGGCACATCACACAAGCTGCTGATTGACCAAAGTCCCACTGTCGCAGTTGATGGGGTTCCCCGCACCAAAAGCGAAGTTTCCGTCGCTTGAGTTTGTTGTCTGCCAGCCTGATCATAGGGTTAGCGAAACCGTACTGTCATAGCGAACAGCGAGCCCATTGCAGCAATACTCACTAAAACACTGCCCAGGAAAGATTGATGAGGCTCTGCTCACATGGCAATCCGGGGAGCGGGCGGCTTGACGGGCGGTGACGCAGGGACAAAGCAACCCACCTCGAAGTGACACCTCCAGGCGATGACATTATTATCATAGCTGACATCTGCCTTTCTCTACGATTACCTATACAACTACTCACTTGCTCCACCCCTACCCTGCTGATCATCAACACCCACCGCAACCATGAAGATCCTCTACATCGGCGTACTTCCTCCCCATCCTCCCCAGC
>NAJO01000098.1:0-44866 GCA_002077065.1 Cryoendolithus antarcticus
GCATTGGCAGATACCTTGGATATAATGGCAGACCCGGCACCTGCCGACTCTCTCGGGCTTCCAGGGACATTGCTCCGGGACGATGAGGGAACTGATTGAGTTGCGTTTATTCGGTAGAGTACTGAGGTTCGCCGCGCAAGCCTGTTGCAAATTGTGTCGTCTGTGGCTTTGGCCTGACGAGGGAAAAGTAATCCAGCGCGTGCCAGCAGTGTGAAGTACGATGCTGCGGCCTATGCACGTACGAGCGCTTACCAGCTTTGAAGTCAAGGGACGGGCTCCAGATATCAGATTTCAGATTTCTAGTCTCCGGATTCGGCAATCAGGACGGATCCGATGGAAAGCGGAGAACTGCGTGCTCGAGCGTTGCGACGCGCATGCAATGCACCATTAGGCGCTCGGAATCGCGGTTGTCCCAGCCCAATCTTGACGACACTCAGGGCAAATCTTCAAAGCAACCAGCAAATCGACCAGCTGAACGGACGAAGCCCACTCATTCTGCTAGGCCTCATATGTAGAACCCGATACCGAGCACAGCTGCATGATCGGCGCTCTGTGCTAGATAAGATGTAAGCGCTTGTTGCGTTTGAGCATTATATGCACTCGTTCGCGCCCACTAGGGTCACTGAGCATGTCGTCGCTTGATCAGGCTATCAAGCGACAATCCTGCGCGCAGCTTGCCGCCGTTTCGGTCACCGCCGCTCGTGGAAGTCCGCCAATCACCGAAGTTCCTCGATTTTCACCCGCTGTGCCACGGGCACATGTGGGCAGATCGCGATGTTCAGACATTCGTTCGAAGCCATCATGGCTACCCGCCACGCATGCACGATAGTGATGGAGCCGGCCCAAGTCACGACAAGAAAACCAATCAGTGCTGACGTCCCTGATGTCAATCAGACTAAGGGCGTCCGACTCTACCGCCGAGTTCTGAGAGTACGCTCAGCAGACCAGCTGGGACGGTGACGCACTCCCGACCATATGCCGATGAGGTCTCAAGGAAAGTTCAAGGACGAACTCATGAATGGTTTGTGAAAGCAGCCATCGACATTGGCGACAAGCTTATGAACGACTCATGGAGAAGAAACACGACACACCTCTTGGACGTTCAGTTGTTGTCCCCGGACCGACTCGCCAAGCGCAACGATTCCGACCGGGGCGACCCAATGGACCTCAATGTGACCCGACGGGGTCGAACGCTGCCCAAGAAAGGCCAGAAGCCGCAAGGCAAGACCAACGGAGGACTAATTTTGCTACAATTGTAACAAGATCAGCCACATAGCCAGGAATTGCCGCTCGCCCAAGAAAGAGAACACGGTGCAGCGCGCACAGTTCAATTCTCGAGTGATGGTACAATGTAATATGATGATCAGAAAATCGCGCGGAGGCCGCATGTGCAGAACATACAGCTGAACACAGCGCGACAGACTCAGTCACAGATCCAGCCTGACTTTGTGATATATAATGAGTATGCTGACCAGACCCCGACCACTAGGGCGGCTACCTCACGTACTACGGTACAGCAAGTAGAGACGTTCACAACCACCACCCCAAGGACTACTGCTATCACCCAGCGCCTTCAGCAAAGCCGGCAGGGTGTTGAAGACCCTCAATGCCAGCCACGTAGGAATTCTACCATGTTACTACCAAGCCGATTGTCTATCAGACCCCGGGTACCGACCGCCAGGCAAGGAATTACGCCTCAATCGGTTCGCCAGCGGCATGTGTCCGTACCTGTAGCATTGTTCGTAACACTCCGAGCGTCATCTTCGGCAACCCGTACCGCTTGCTTGCAAATCTCTAAAACCTAAGCATTAAAGCCATTCTTCGCAAGTATTACTAGATTATATCCGGTACCACCGGCCTTACGGACGCTTAAGTATGCAAAAGGAAAATTTCGAAAGATGATGTTACTCACTAGAACTAATGCTCGTGGAGTAGTGTAACAATCGGCTGATGACTGTATAAAGCGGACTTTGCAGATAGTCCGCTAGCGGGGCCGAAGCACGGGAGAACCGGTGAAGAGAGGCATCAAACATGGATCTATGGCTGTCATATCCTTTACCACAGCACCGGTCGGTGAAATGCAATGAGTAGCCCGAGGGTCCCTAATCTCGCTAATATCTCGCTAGGTATATGTGTCAACAATAGCTCAATCGGTGTAGCATGGACCATCATCCTCCTGGCCACGGCTTCAGCGGCTTTTTGTCGGGCTGTCTCGGCTTTCTGCCTGCTGGGCCTCATGCAGCTTCTGCCTCTCGTGGTCCCGTGCTCTCTTTGCCTCAGCTTCGCACACCTTCCATGCTTCGCGAATCCGCCTTGCTGCGCGATCAAGTCTTGCTCGGTCACGCAGTCCTCTATACTTTCCATAACGTTCTTCACGGTGCTGGTGTGATTTGCGTCCTTCTTGTCATCACGGAACGAGGCACGCGGTTGTCGAGCTCTGGGCGCCACTCCTTCAGGTTGGTGTCTAGCCAGCAATCCATGATTGTGAGCTCGAACATCTCGTTCATCGTCTTCATTGCTTGCACCCTTGGTCATTAAGGCACAGCCCCGCACACAGTCCTTGATCCACGTCGCCGTGAGGAACCAGTAAGCTGATCTCGGACTTCGCGTCCCAGCCCTCGTGCTCTCCCTCATCGGCCTCGGTCATGGGAAACGTAACGATTTGTAGGCGGAAGTCGATAGTCTTCCCATACGGTGGCTTCCACTTCAGAATATGCTGATCTGTTCAAGAATGTATGGCGTAGTCTTGCAAGCGGAGATGAGCGCAACATTGCCATGTGGAAGCTTTGGCAAAATCTCATCGAACATAAAGTCGATAGCATACGGCAGCTGCATCTTCTTCTGTATGAGGTGAAAGGGCCGTTGCACGCCATCTGCCAGGAACTGCCCTTTGAGCTCCTTCCATGTTCTGTAGATGCAGCTCTCGCACGTTCATATATGGATGTCGAGGGTGCGGTCCATGATGCTCTTCTCGTCCATGCACAGGCGGTCGAAGATCAGATACATCAACTTCGAGCTGCCATCCGGGTATGTCTTCCGCACAAACTCGCCATCTAGCATTGTGCTAACGCAGAACCTGCGCAGATTAGCCTACGACGGCATATGCATCCTGACGCCTTTCAAATGCTAGTAATTATCCTTGCGGTCGATAAGGAATTGAAGCTCGAGTGGTGGCCGCCTAGCTTTCACATGCTGCGCTAGGGACGTTAGGCATCTTATGCCATCGGTCTCGCCGAAGTAGTAGCCGGTTCATTAAAGCTCAAGGATGTGCCATCGTACGAATGAATCTAGGTGCGCGCCAGAAAGGTTGAGACGTAGTCGATCCAGCAGGTCGGCAACGCTCTGGTGGTGGAAGTGAGCTTCGCCGGGTAAGATTCCGTTGGCGAACTCCTCCAGTCGCACCGAGGAGCCCATAGCAATGAGATCGATCGAGTGCGAGTAGTGAACACGGAAAACGCTCTTCGTGTGCTTTGTCTGACTTAAGCTATAAGCGCATGGTCAAGCCGGCGGGCCTTTCTCTAGTCTACAACTATCCCTGTACCAGAGTCCAGCGACTCCGCCTCGGTGCACTCGCATGCACTGGCTGCATACATGCATCGCCGAAGCTTATCTGTATCCGTTGACAGTTCATAGGTTGGGGGATTGCTCTCACGCAGTCAATAACAAGGAGCAATTTTATCAACGAAGACACCATTTTCTCAGATCGACCGCCCATGGGTATTGAAGGTGGACTCTTAACCAAAAATCATTACAGCTTAGCTGTTCGGTAGATGATCAAGCCGTGGTCGTAGTACGCTCTATGGCGCTTACAGCAGTAGCTTCGATCGTAGAACCTAGAGTTTAAAGCTTGCGAGCTTGATCGTACCCATGACTCCGAACCGGACTGCCAGCGCAGGGTGGCTCTTATCCACATCTGTCTTGGCGCTATATGCCGGTGGGGGCTGGGTTCGCTGTCAACGCCGGAGCTGAGACTGAAGTCTCCCAGCAGTCGTGGTAGTAGATAGTTCTGGTATGTTTCATCTTGCTTTGGCGAGGCTGCGCATGGAAGCTCAAAGTATACAACGTTGGGTTGAGAAGGTAGCTATGAGAACGGAACGTTTTCTGTGTGGCGCTCAAGGTACTGAATGAGGAAGTCATATGGTCCGCCCTAGAGCGCATGGGATTTTCGAAGTAGGGTGAGAAGCCCTCGGAAAAGACACATGCTGTGAAGTGATCGATCGTGATCTTCTTCCCTATATTGCTGAAGTTTGGCCGGCGTCTCCCAGACCCACCTGATCCTCGCTCCTAATACCTTGATGTACTCCGTCAGTCGTTCTGGAAAAGCACCTTACACTTACCTAGTCCTCCGCTTGCGTTCCTCAGACGCAGTACACATATGTTGCATCGTCAAGCAAAGCCCGCCATCCGATAACGACAGTGAACGTTACCGTAAAGGCTTCCCACCGCTGTTGCGCGACACGGTCTGGGCCGGCTGCTTTTGCGAAGTGCCCTGCTCTCGTCAATGTCACCGTCTGGCAAGGGGCGTTGCTGATCTCACCGTGAAGCTGTCACTACACGCCCGGGTCGATGCACTATCCGTCGTGCTGTCATGAGCGTTCTCACTCTTCCCCGTTCCCGGGAAGCGATGATGATAGTAATGTTGCACCGCGGTATAATGCAGAAGCGACATGAGTGCCTACAAGCTGCAGCTCTCTGTCAAGAATCAGCTAAAATGATGGTGTGGCCTCGTCAGCGCCTCCATCATCGAATGCACTGTTCGATGCCGGAAGCTCGGACATTCGATCGGAAAGTATTGATAATAGTGGACCTGATGACGCTGAATTTGTGTTGATACCAGCGTTGACAATTTCTTTTGAAAGGGCGTTGACATTGACGGCGCAAAAGAGGCCGGGGAACTCACAGAAGCCGTCTGCATAGGCTCTGGCTGCCTTCTTGGGGTCGCTCAGACGATGACAGTCTGCGGGCATCTCGAAGATCTGATTTTCTATTTCGCGAGGTCTTGGAAGGACAGCCTAAGCCATGTGGCGGCGGACTCAACGCGATACCTGTTCCATGCTGTCGTGCGTGTATCTCATTCGTGCATGGGTTGTTTGCCATCAACAAGCGTGCTTCTGGACGTCGACTGTGCCTTGAGGACATCAGATCTTGACTGTCAGCGCTCGAAGACAGTACCTGTTGTGGCATTGAAGTCTGAGGATCTCTGTAGTTACTGCTGCCCGCTTCTCTTACCTTCAATATGGCAGTCGGGCCACGATGTTCGGTCACCTGCTCTTCTACTGCACTAGAACTGCAAGGATCACTTGTGTCTACAATCTCACATTCCTTCCATGGCGTTACCTCTCCACAAACCACACGGTCTTCATGTCCGTTCGCAATCTCTACAGGATTGGTGGCAAAGTAATCATTCGGAGCTTGCTGTTGGCTGATAAGATCTCGCACTGGATTGCTGGCCGGGGTGACTGTTGGCATTGAATGAGCAACGGTCATAGCAAGAGTCGGGGTACTATTATCTTGTCCGTGAATGTACTCTCCCCTTTCAACAGCGTCACACTACTCCTCTGCTATCGTGCTCTCCCGGTCTTCGTACAAGTTGCCGTTACCTTGCGTGTTCGCGTGGGGAAGTATTGTCTTCCGCTAGCTGGCTGTCGGGCTGCCAATCGCCGTGAATCACTCGCCCGTTCATGTCACCTACTCCGCGCTCAGCTAAGATACCATTCTCTTTCGAGACAAATTGTTCGAAGCTCTCTGGTGGCCGCAGAAATTCCACACATCTGGTCAATTGGATTGACGCCAGCCTTACGATATGTTCTCTTCTCCTCGCAGAGGCCTTGGGCAGGCTTACGGTCTGTTGTAGGAAGATGCTCTTGCGGCGGACTACTCTCCTTCGTCCTCATTTGGTCCACCTCCTCTCTCTCTCGTTTCAGCTTCATGGATTCCTGGCTTAGCCCATCATACTTCGCGCGAAGAGCCAGCAGCTCATCGTGCAGAAATTCGACAGGTGGGAGCATGTGTATCGCGCTCAATGCATTGACTGCTGAAGTCCATGTGATTGACCATCTCCAAGATCGAGTGTGTAAATTCATCCTCGTATAGAAAGGTCGACTGCTGGGCTGCGTAACAGAAAACCTACATGGACATGCTTTTGGAAGAATCATGAGATTAGCGCTCCATTGCAGATGGATGCCTGACGCCACCTAGCGCTTGTGTAGCGCAGGAACATATCAGTGAGTTACTCGCATCCAACAGTGGATGTCAACGAAGGAGTTAGTCTCACACGCGTAGCGACACATGAAACGCAAGAAAGAAGAAATTGTGGAAGGCCAAAGAATGGGGTGACTCATCTTCGCTGTTACGTCTTACCCGCTTTGCGTTCCATCAGTGTACTGTAGTATATCGCAATCACATCCATCGGGCACAGAGCGCTGGACGTTATGCATGCCCCAATACTTCCTGGCAAACCACACAGCCAAATGATCATAGCGCCCATCCCAGCATCGTCGCCCGAGCCAATCCATAAGTTTCGGCAACTGTGGTTTCCAGCCCTGTATCGGGCCTAGCTTACTTTCGAAACGTGTCTGTGACAAGCTTTGGTATTCTCGCTGGCTTCGATGTGGATTTGGTATTGAGATCGAATCACCGGCTTGCACGTCCTGCGGCTTCATCACTTCGAACAAGAACAACAGTATTGCATGACTAGTGGCGACTTCTCGTAGAGACACCCAATATTCCATCTGCCAGCCTTCTCGCTTGGATACGCGAACTAGTAACGGCTTTTTGCCAGTCCGGCCTGCCGACTTACTTCAGCGCCGGGAACAACTTGATGCCTGGAGTCTCTGATTCAACAGAGAGCATTTGTGAACCGTCTGAGGTCTCTCAAATGACCTGGAGTGTACCGAAAGTCTTTGGACGGAGATGAAGGCAGGCAGCATTCCGCAGTATGCTGTGAGTCTGGGGAGTCATCATACTCTATCACGAAGATATTTCAGATTGACAATCGCATGGGCCTCCTTGGCATTTTCGAACGAAGACAGTATTCCCCTGGATCCCCTCGAAGCTCGGGCAGATAGGCTTTCAAGACTCTCAAGTTGCCCGTCTCCTACTCGAGTTACGAAAGTACTTGCTCCTCAGGCAGCCCATACGCCGGGCAGGGGTATGGTGATGGCTATACGAATGGAAGGGTCTTGCTGATATAGAGACAAGCGTGCGGAACGGCAAGCGTGCGGAATGGCATCTGGGCAACGCAATCACACAACAAGCCGGTGCTGAGTCGGGCATTCAACGAAGCAGATAACGTATAATAGATGTTCTCTGCCAACAAGTCAGGAGAGTACTTTAGCTACGCTCGCATGCAGTCCGCAATCCCTCGCGAGCCGGTCCGAATCGAGTACGCGCCTGTCCCGTACTCGCCTCTCCCGGAGTGCAGGTGGTCTGCAATCAGTCGTGACACTAGTAACACAAACGGCACCACGCGGGCATATTATCGACGACTTTGCGCGTGGAACCATATTGTGGCGGGCAGAGCTCTCAGGCGAGGAGGATGGAGTCGCAGCACGGTGATGTGCCTTACTACATTGGCTGAGTGTCTGGGGGATAAATCGAGCCCTCAGGACAGTGGGAGGATATTGGGGAGGATTACCAGAATGCATGCATTGGCACCTGGCAATATTTGTGCAGCATGTTGCTGCATGCTTGAGAAACGAGTAATATACCAGGAATCATAAGAGCATTATGCAGTAATTCAAGCCTAAACCTCAAGATTCGCACCGCACGGTCTAGTTAAGCACGTGAAGTGGCATGACTGAAGATATTGCCGCTTTGAGCTCTAGCGTTGGCAGCTGGCAGAGGCTAGTTACCGAAACGGCAATCGTGCCAACTCTATCGCCAATCAGCAGAGTAAGTGCACTGCACTGCACTGCGCTGCGTCCAGAGTAGACACTTCCAAGCAGCACGCAGTCAACGAAGACAGTCGCCCTTCCCTCGGTCGACTAGATACTGAGTTGGGTAGGAGATGAACGGCAGGAAGGTAGTGGGTGAGAGAGTGGCAGGTGTTGCGTCAACATGACGTCTTGGCACCGGGAAGTATTGCCTAAGGTAATATGTGTGTGACTGCTCTGAGTGCGTAGCGTCGCCTCACACACTTCCTTGGGCCCTGAAGCACTGGACAAGGTGTTAGATGCGTTGCACGCATTGCATAAGAGTTTCATGTGAGGTGCTGTGTCGGGTTACAACTGGCCATGACGCGTATCACTGTTAGTTCTCCGTGCTGAAAGGCCAGGCCACATGGGTTCATAGCGACATGGTGGTATAGTGTCTATTGTAAGAGACTTTCGGATCTTCGTCAGTGACCAAATGCATGTCCACCATCTTCAACAAACTATGCCTGCACTCAAGCGCGTCGAACTCAGTCCCACCGAGGGCAGCATGCTAGTGCTGGGGACTGCACCATGCAAATGTGTATGTTGTGGCAGCAGGGGACTCCGTAGAGGATCACCAGCGTCGCAGCACGTTTGTCATCGTGGCGAATTGCATTTTGCTTCACACCATGTGAGCCACAAGGTCGAGTACTTGTTTTCTATGACATCTCCTCAATAATCTCGGCCGACTGGTTGCTGATACTAAGCTCATTCAATTTCGATACAGACGGTGCAGCACTGTATGGTCCACACAGAGGACACAACAGATCCCCACGTATTGCACACCACCCTAGACTTCACAGAGTTGTCCGCATTTAATTTTGTCCCAGCCGATACAATAGTTCACCTACCGTGCAGCAAGATCTCGCTGAAAGAGGGAGAACGTGCTCATCATATGTGATGAATGCTGCGTCTTTCTTGGCGACGAAGACTACTGACCACGTCCTGTTCTTCCAACGTCCCGGCCTGAAATAGGGGCTGGACTCAGGCCGCGAGTATTCGTCGATGAGCGTGTTTTCAGTACCGCTTATCAATTCCGAGTCATATCCGTCATTGAACGCGAAATTCCCGAGTATCACACGAGGTGGAACTGCCGCCGCATACTGCTACAAGATGTCTTCAGAAGAGAGCTGGTCTGAGGCAACAGCGCTATAGTGAAGACGCAGACGGCCGAGTCGCAAGATAGCGATGCATTGGCAGCATCAAGAGTGGGCTTGACATTGGCCCAGCAGGAGATCTCCCTCCTCCTGTCCGAAGACCTCGCCTTCCTCATACCACTCCTCAAGCAATACCCAAATGCTACTGGATCTGGAACCATCGGGCCTGGCTTCTCGCTACGGCCACAGAGCTCATGCCAACCAAGACCGCAGCTCAGACATGGAGGGCTGAGCTTTGGCTGTTGAGCAAGATGCTCGCCCTTGACAGCCGGAACTTCCACGCCTGGAGCTATCGACAGTCGACCGTCGATCAGATCGAGCAGATGGAGGGGAAGAGTTTGGCTGAAAATTAGTTCGCGTACACGACCAAGATAGTCATTACGAACCTGTCTAACTTCTCCGCTTGGCACAATCGTGGGCAGTTGCTGCCAGGGCTACTTCACGAGCGTCGAGCTACGGACGAAGAGCGGAAGAAGACATTCGATGCCGAGCTCAAGTTTATCACGCGGGCGCTATACACAGATCCGTATGACCAGAGTCTGTGGTTTTACTGCCAGTACTTGTTGTCCAACCCCAATGCGCCATCCCCGGTAAGTACAGAAGATGGTGCTCGGCGAGCCAACATCTTCGCAGCACCGACGTTCAATGACACACAGCAAGCCTAGCTCGAGCAGGAGATCACGAGCATCGAAGACACGCCAGACGGAGCCGAGGACTGCAAGTACATCTACCAAGCCTGGCTTGAGTACTCGTAGCGTCTACGTCAGCTTGCGGGCAGCAGCAGTGACGAGGCTGGTATGTCGAAGATGTGTGACTAGCTGGGCGAGGTGCGGAAACTCCACCCATTGGGAGAAGGAAGATGACTGGACTTGGCGTCTAGCTTGAAGCTGTGATTCACGCGCATTCATGTAAACCACTCCACTTACATGAAACCGCTCGACAGATGTGAGCGTTTTTCATGGGTGTCTTTGCCCGGTTCTTACTCGGGTTCTCCTTGCGAGAGCGGTGAGAAACGGCAAGAAGGATCATACGTTACATCTGCCGACCTGATTACCCATAGTCCATCCGACTACCCTGCTTTTCCAGTAATCCCTCACAAATATTATAATTCCCCAAGCCAATTTGATCCAAGGCTGACATCAAGTAGGCCTACTTGCACGTTCCCGCCAACGCGCCTGGGGTAGTCGATGCCAGGCAGTCATTGTTCTTCACCACGTTCGGTGCAGCCGCGAAAATTTCAATGTCTTTCGTGTTTTTGCGTACGATGTTGTTCGTGATCACGTTACCGGTGAATGGGGACGGGGATGGATTATAGAGACAAGCCAGGCTTTGAGAGGGATTGCCCTGGGCGTCCACACAAGGGTCGTCGAAACCCAGGATACCCCACCCGGAGCCGGGGTCAGGTACTTCGTGGCCTTTGACCGTGTTGCCATGGATCTCTGCGTTGGATGCTCCGTCGAGGAGAATGCCGATCAAGGTGTCCTTGCACTTGTTTGGATTCTTGGGCTCGGTGATGGAGTTGTCGATGATCTTGACACCATCAATGTGAGGGTCGACGACAACACCCAGGCAGTGCTTCTTCACCGTATTGCGTTTGATTACTTCTCTGCTGGTCTGTGTGCAGAAGGCGATGCCGTAGCCAGTGACTTTGTTCTGGATAGCTCTCGCACCACTGAAGTTGTCCCTACTTGCTGTCAGTGCTTTGGCATAACGTGGCCATGGACTTCAGCAGACTCACATGCAGACGGCAATGAAGTACGTGTCGTTGCTAGTTGTGACAAGGTTGTTCTTGACAGTCGTGTCATGCGATCCATCGGAAAGGAGGCCATATCGAATACCATCCACAATCGAATTCTCCGCGATATCTGTATTACGCGCGCCAATGACCAAGATGTTGACATCGAAGTTCTTCACAGCCAATCCTTTGACAGAGACATTATTGACATAGTTCTCCACTGATGCCACACGAATGTGCTCCTGTTTGAAGTCCTGAGCGAGTTCGATCCCCTGACCTTGATGCAGATTCCTGCTTGCGTCTCCGGCAAGGTAGTGTCGGACGGATCCACTGTGGCTGCTACCCCAGTGCAGGCATTCGAATAGTATTTGTTCGGTGGGTACAGCGTCGCACCTTGCTTGCCCACCAAAGAAATACCATCCTTCTTAATCGTGAGCTGTTCGTGATACTCTCCTTTCTCGATGACGATCTTCGTTCCTTTCTTGGCATCCTTGATAGCATTCGAGATGGCGTTAAGTCCTGGCGTGACATGGATGGTCTTGCCATCGTCTCTTGCGATGATGCCGGGCTCCAGTGGCGATGCAGAAACAAGAGTGGAGAGGGCAGCTGCCACCAGAGTTACGAAAGTCGCTCTCATCTTGTGCGTCTGACTGTGGAGTGTGCAGTGCTCTCGTTGTACTCCTCCTCTCGTTGTAGTCCAGTCGCACACAAGCCAAGCAGCTCAAAGTCTAGGCAGCCTGACCAGGGTATCTTATGAGCTTCGGGATCTCCTCGTCAAGGTCGCGAACAAGATCAGCTGAGACCTCGCGGCCAGTCAGACTCTCCTGACCGCGGTAAACGTGGCCGGCTCTCGCCATATCTGCGCATATCGAGGTGATGTCAGGCCATAAGTTGACCGTCGTGCCCGCTAAGGATTGCTTGGCCGTGGAGTCATACCAGATAACCGGTGTGTAGTATGGGGGTAGCTCCACCAGCTGAGAGTCTTGGCTGAGGGCTGTCGTCCGACTATGTCAGCCATAGCGAAGCCAAGTGCCACTTGTCATGACCTCCTTGTTGGTCGTGAGCTCTCCAGCGTGGACTCCAATGCTGACGATTTACCGCACGGAATATGCACCCGGTACATCTCCGTCGAATGCTGCTCGTTGCGTTGTTGCTAGTTTCCCGCGCGACACCCGTGGGTGCTTGCCATGCAGCCGCAAGTGGTCTCGAAGGTAGCAGAGCGAGGCTGGTCTGCATCTCTGATCGGTCACCTGTCAAGTGGCCAGTCGAATCTTAGATCAGCGATGTGGATTAGTGTCTCCAATTGGCGGTCGGCAAAAGGGCAAGACAATGGCGTGATAGCAGCTAACTGGGTAACGGTCGACTTGGCAAGCCACATTCGCTAGCAGACGAACATCAGACCACGCTTTGCAGTGGAGACCTGTAGAAAGTTATCATCGCGATAGTCGTCCATGGCGCAATTATAGATGGATGCGCTACCTACACTGAGGGATTGTAGACTGGTAGAAGTCATCTGGCAAGACTTTACTGCTGTAGTACAGTCGAGTGCGAGACCAGTGTCCTAAGTTGCGATCCTTTTCCTGATTGATGCCCCGCATAAGCGGGATCAATGCCGCGGCGCTAGATTCAGAGTAGAGAAGTGCAGGTCATTGCCAACAAGCTTCCATCAAAGCATTCGCGACAGACCACCATGGCAAGTCCCGCCGACCCGCTTCATACTACGCGGGGTGATATGGACATCGACGCTACGATCTTTGCTAAACTTGTACAGCCGATCATTCTACAGCTGCGAGAACGTAAAAGTATCATCGTGTACGGAAGTCACTGCAGGGCAGGGGGCAGACAGCCCTTGATCATGAGGTCGTACAATTACTTACGTGCTACACGCACGATAGTATTTGCAGAGCTCAAGGAGCATTCGGCCCCACGATTTCCTGATTAACTTACCATTGCCTTTCTACGCTAGCTCGGCACGGGCCGTGCTTTCAAGTGGCATCGGGCCTCTTTGTTCTGTCGAGATTGGCATTGTAGCTATTCAGCTGTGAAAGTATGGCGAGGGTTGGTACAGTAAGAACATAAGAGGAACAGTACAAGTTGAGACGTCAAACTTTCGCAGGTCATCATAACATTGCAGGTAGCTGCACTACAAGCGTGGGGCTCGACATTGGCACGGAAGATGATCAAGTTTACCTTGACTAGCTAAACTGTACTCAGTATAGATGACTGGGTCTCGCGCAACACAGCTGAGATGATGGCACGGAAAACGGCGGTAATGTTGACCGTGATCTGGAATTGTAGATACTTGCGCATTGCATCGTTGACAGCACTGCCCACACTAATGGTAGAACGATGTAGGCAAATTTATTGTCCATGAGGCTGACGTTTGAGGTTTTCCTGGCTGCCTCAGCACCGGAGATGTCCGTGGGATGAGCCAGCCTCAGCCGCCTTGAGAGCCAAGGCGTCACTGGTGCCGTGACGATTGCGGCGGCAGTCTCGCCCGTTTCCTTCAGACGCTTGACCAGAGTCTGCTTGTCTTCAATAAGCTACCCACATCAATGGGCACCCAGAATGCCGCAACGGCTTCTCTCCTCACCAAAGCCGATCCCATCGACCGCCAACTCCGCAAAGCGCCGCTGGTTGCACGACATCCGAAACGCTCACAACCCACTCTCACACGCGAAGACATCTCATCTCCGCGTGCCACGCACCTAGTCGAAGGGCATTGGGCAGGAACCTGCATCTTCGGAATGACGGCCCTCAGTCGAGCGTGACTCACTTTGCGGAACTCGGGGCCTTCCGACGCAACACCACCAGCTGTCAAGATACCGTGCAATAGCTTTGGCGGTCAGAATCTTGTCACCTGTAACCTGGTTCGAGCGTTACAAAAGGGCGGTCCAGACCATTGAGCCAGACAAGAAGCGCAAGGTGGAAGACTGCATGAGTGAGACACTCGAAAAGCTCCAGCTACTGCAATGCCAAGCGATACTTTAAAGCTAGCACTAACGAGCGATCCGAAGAGCTGGATGCGGCAATACAACAACTCTCCAAAGTATCGTCATCTCTGCCCGAGAATGAGCACCGATACAGCCGCTCCATGTTGGGCGCGACGAACATCAGTACCGGCTTTAGCACATAACGGAACTACAACTAGAGCGGAGGGTCGCACCAGACGATGCACAATGCCCACACCCACAGTTGCTCTCAACAAATGACCATGGTTGACTGAATTCTCAACTAACCAGTGATGTTGTTACTCAACCTCTTGATCAACTAGTGCCTCCGTAGTCGGCCAACTAGCTGCTGTATTGCCTCAACCATGGTCGATTGTTTGACGAAGGTGTTGTTGGTGTGGTATAGATCTCGAGCTGACCAAATCCTCGCCGCTTTGAGAAACCCTAAAGGTTCTGCGGATACATCCACCAGTCGGACTGTGGCTGCATGCGCACCGATATTGCCTACAGAGCTACGACTATAACGCCCTCGCCTCTGGTGAAGTCTCCTTGTGCTAATCCTCTACTAGAGTGTGCAACAACCATCTCAAGAGCGACATGGTACAGCCGAACGCAATTTCAGAAGCCACCTTCTCACAACAAGTAACGACTCGTTCGTTGACTAGCCTTTACGCCAACACGAGCATGGTGCAGCAAAAGCGCTCGATGTTACCGATATAATTGAGCTCAAAAGCGACTCCACAAATGTGCAACCGAACGCGCCCTGGAGCACTTTGACGCTTCGCCGCCAGCCTCTCCAGGCCCACAGGTATGGCGACTCAAGCACAGGAAGCGCAAAGTCGCCGCCTTTCATAGGCAAATGTCGCGGCTACGCACGTTATCGTGAGCTGCAAGCATAGCACCCGAGCGCAAAAGCCATACAGAACGCGTTACCAAATATCGACAGTCACTATCACTGTTACCCAATCACCACTATATCGATGGTGCTGTCAAGGCCGGAGCCAGAGCTGAAGCCAGCGCAAGTCACTAGAGCCAGAGTCAGAACCAGAGCCAGAGCCAGAGCCAGAGCCAAAGCAGGACTGCGAATCCGCATGGTGGAGGCACTTCACTACCGCGATTGCTGCCGGATATGCTGTCAGCTATGGCCTATGTACACCTGCGGGAAGAAATGGGGAGACAATATTGTGGATTAATTTCACACTGGTGGCTTTCGTGCTTATGACTGGACTAGCGCTGACACGCACAATGTGTAGTACGTGATCGCTAACCACCTTAGCGGTGTTGTAGAAGTCGCAAGCTCTTCATAGATGCCTCGGTGGACCGACTTCCTTACAGCAATCAGCGAATGATGACCTCGAAGACGAGCTCGCGAAAGGTCCGCATTACCGGTTTCCGGCATTCGGCTCGGCAAGTTTTGGTACTAGCGACGAGTTTGTGGTGGCAACACTCCATTCCGAGCTGACGGAAAGCCCTAACTGGCGGAACTGCCGACAGGTACTCAGGTACTCTCACTTCACTAGCGCCTTGGCTCTGCGGGCGCATGATCTTTTGACATGCATGCAGCATTTTAGCACTCACAGTTCCCTTACGGTTCTAACAAACCCAATCATGCCATTAACTCAGGTGTTTGCAAGTATCTCACCCTATGTGTAATTGGTTGCGCTGAATCCATTCAACACCTTGTCTCACACTTCACACGATTGCGCAGCCGCACTGAATTTACTCCTTTCTCCTCTCCTGAAAGTGGTCGCGACAGCGCAGGGCATAGCACTGCACCCAAATGACCAGCACGTTGGCTGCATCATGACGCCTTTCAAACCTCGGCGGCCTGACATATATGAGGTACCACAGACTATATTTGGTGCTAGCGGCACTGCTCACGCCGCAAGCGACAGGGCGCCAAACGAGACCGCACGTAATACTAGTCCTGGCTCCGCATTATCGCGTCTCATGTCCTTTCGCGCCCAGAATGTCTCCTATACGACAAGTTTAGCGAACCTTAAGAGAACACACAGTGAGTGCACAGACTCCAGCAGACTACCAGCAAAGTGTCTTGGAAGTGGCCTGAGACTAATAGCTGGAAGCGAATCAGGACAATACCGCAAGTGCGAAACGCCGCAAGGTTCAAGGCCTAACAGCTTCTAATGCCGATGCCAATGCAGCCGACCGTCGCGCGTCGCAACCTGTTGAAGGAGCGACGGTCGCATTGACACCAAGAAAACATCGGCGATCATCTCACGAAACGCCTGCGTCCGCAAACAGCAGGCTCAAATCCCTCATAAAGGGGAATTCTTCCGCGAGGCGAGCCTGGACTGTACCCAGAGGATGTCGCCGAAGCGTTGATGCGCACTTCCGTCCGAATGCGTGGTCAGAGCGCCGAGAGCGTAAAGGCTAGGGTGCGCGGTGTACTGAAGGATATGCTTGACTCGAAGGAAATAGGAAGAAAGAGAGCAACTGGGGCAAAAGGCGGCGCAAGCTACACATATACATTGCTTGATTTTGGACAGGCAATCGAGTCTCCGTGCCCAGAGACGCCTTGCAGCCAGCCACCAGAAGCCTGCCTCGCTGGCCCTGGCACGCCTGTCTTGCCATCGAGAGCCAGCACTCATGCGGAAGCTGAAGTGTCGCCCTGGAGGTCTGCCAGTGACCAATCGCTAGCAAATGCGAGCTGTGAGAACACTAGGGATCAAGAGAGGTCTGATGGCGATCAGCATGACATGCAAGTTATGCGGGATGATGCCGCGGGCCGACAACCATCCCAAGCTGGCTCCGATGGGCATGATGTGGTCAGACCACTTGAGAGTACTGTAGAAGTTCAAGCCCGAAGTCAAGACGCAGATTCCCCAGACGTGATTTCGGAACTGGGAATGAAGGTTTTCCGCATCCGCAAACTCAAGGGTGAACTTGCTAAGAATATGAGCCAAGGTACGGAGCGTAGAGCACTGCAGGAAAGAGATCGGGAGAGATGCATGGGTCTGGAACGCGAAGCGCAAGAGAATCGGGCGAGAGCTGCCGATCTCAGCGCAGAAGCCCAAAGGTTGCAAGAGCAGCTGTTGTCAGTAAAACGCAAGGCTGCCAAGCATGAGAGCGAGGCTAAGCGGCTGGATGTAGAGGCAGATGAGAAAAAGGAAGAATGTGTGCAACGTGAAATGACTGTTGCTGAGGGCGAGAAGAGGTGTTCGGATCTTGACAGAGAGCTTTCCGCACTCAAGGCTGCTCTAGATATCGATTGGACCTCTTCTTGAAGTTTCTGCTTTGTTGAACGGCTTGCAAATAGTGCTGTAAGAGAAGTTAACATGCTGTGATGTATCTCAAGACAGAACATGGTAACTTATACCGACTTTCGACAAGCTCATCACGAGATTGAGGTTCCGACGTGGCATCTTCTCGACGCAAGACGTCTCTGTATCTGCCACATAGCTATGGTTGTCATACTGTAGCTTCACGATGTCTTTACCGCTCTGCTTTGATTGAATTGGAGAGCCACTACTACACAGCTGAGAGGGGGCCCAAGGATACCGTGAAATCAGGTAATGTTGCTTCATCAAGATCCGTGAAAGAATACTTTGTGCATCATCACATTCCTATCGTTTACGGGATGTTCCTTCAGCTGTTTCTCTACCAACCTACTTTTCTTGCTCTGAGGTTGTAATCACTTTGGATGCTAAGATTACTCCCGTCTGAAAGCCAGTTTCATCAAAGTTGTAGATATCTTCCTCCGCTAGACGATAATTCGACATTGCATTCCTATGACTTCTAGGTCATTAGACTCTACTCTTTGATAGTCGAACTTGCGGTTGAAAATGCTCCGAAGCTTTGGATGGCGTTTCACAAATGTTGTGACCTAGTTCTTTCCAACAGTCTACGAGCAGATGGATTCTTCGTTTGGAGCATAATATTGGCCATATCTTTGACATTCCTATACTAAGGAGGAAATCCTTAGGCAGACTGATGAAGAAACTTGTGGATAAGAACTCCTACAGATAGCGTGAGTTCGGCCGAGTTTGCAGGTGTGTTTGCGCTGGAAGGAATCCCTCAATGTCTTTGTCAAAGGGTAGTAATACTAATGACGCATGCTTTAGCTGCAGTATATAAGGATGGTAGATTACGGATCTGGAAGCTTTGTAGGGCAAGCAAAACTCTCCCTTCGGTCTGAGAAGGCGTTTACTCATAGGTCTAAAATCAAGAAGACAATGAAAAGAAGATAATGAAGCTAGCTGGAGGACGTTTTGAACACTTTCCTACCTACTCCCCAATGTTACGCGCTGGCCCGTGACGCACGTACTCGGGAAATACGATCCGGTTCTAATCGACAAAGACAACTGATTGCTACTGTATAGAAAGCGCTCTTATTGATAAGGCTTTCCAAGTAATTTGGAATCCAGGAGCCAAGTAGGTTCGGGTGGACCGTCTTTGCGTTCGCCAAGACTACCCAGAAAACGAAGCGACTGACGTTGGGCAGATGCATCTAGTATATACGAGTTCGTCCATCAGCCTGTTAGCTAGTAGTGCAAGCCACTGCAGTCGATGGGGTTTCTGTCCTTTCCCTCTGTCTATTCCAGTGAGAATCGCGCAGACACTACTTTGCGCCACGCATTCCGGAAGATTTGTATCCTGGCCGGGAAAAAGCAAGTCATCTCGTCGATCGATTACACCTGGACTCTCCAGGAACATCTTGCTCGTCGTTTTCTTCGCTTTACTTACCACGAGCTCCATTGGTCTGTAGGGTTGTTTCGCAGCATGAGGCCGACAACACAGACCATTAACCGGAACACCCACTTTACATCGTCAATCGTGCCACGGTCGATATTGTACCACGAGAAACTAGGTCAGGTCATGTCCAGGTTGCACACCTTCAGCAGCGCAGGGGAGTCAAAAGGTTCTCTGTCCAGCCGTCCAGCCTCATTCTGCCGAGTGTCGTCAGTAAGCTGGGTGCTGTCCCTGAGGAGGACCTTGTGTATCCCTCGGGTCACCCTCTCGCAGATGTCGTATAGAAAGGGTCCGCGGTGTTCCTCTAGCAACACCAAGAACGCCTCGAACGCCTCCTTGGGCAGATCCTGTACCCTGGACCCATGTCAGCATTATATCTTAGATGCGGTATGCGGGCACATACTCGTGGTTATGGAGCCCGAAGCTGCCTCCGGTGGGCACGAGAGCGAGAATGCCACGGGAGAACCTGTCCGCCATGAGCGACCAGTTCCGACCATCACTGAGTCTGTTATACAGCCGGTCGCGTTGACGTTTGAGCTCTGGCTCCCGCCTGAGGCGCTGAGATGCAATGCCTTTGAGATCTGCACATGCTTCGAGCATAAGGTCATCCAATGCCAGTGACGAAACTGTCTTTACTCCCTCGTTCTGCTTCCTCGCCCCTTGCTTCACATAGCCATACTTGAACACCCTATCCCTGAGATTCGGACGCCGATCCTGGTGATACGGCTCCCGCTCGTTGCGATACGCCACGAGTGTCAAGAGGTGGTAGCGGCACAAGATCGACCCGACATGATCTGTCTGATCCAGTGTCCGGAGTGCCTGCACTGACCCGCTCACGCTGGATATGTCAAGAGGCAAGGGCACGATCTCTTGTTCTCGCACGAACTTACAGGCAGCTTCGAACTGTGAGCAAGCCTCGGGGCTGGCGACGGCAAAGAACAGACGAGCCATGGTGACTCGTCCGGTCTCGCTACACGTGGGAAACTGGGAAGCGATCTGAAGGTATATGTCCTCGGGCTGTATGAGCTCCTTTGGGATGATGCTATCACAGGCTCGAAGGGAACATCCGCGCACAAGGCATATCGACAAGCACAATGCGCGTATCTGCGATCGAAAAGGGCTGTGCACAAGGCCGCCCTGAAACAGATCAAGGCCAGATACCGGGAGGAGCAGCCAGTTCAGGATATCCTGTGTCAGATAACGGCTGGCCGGAGTAAGCAGTCGGGGCAGGTGCCAGAGACCAAGCCTCAGAGTGCACTCAACAGCGAACGCCGGCGGATCCTGGTGGCACTGCTCACCTTTACGCCATCCGAACCGACCGACGACCAAAGTCGACGGGTCGAAGCTATCGAGGCAGTGAGCGCACTATGTACGCGACAGGAAGACCCAGATCGGTAGATCTGCCGCAGGAGGAAGGCTCCTCCCAACTACATTCATGAAACACAGCTGCGCGTGGGAATTGATACCGATGACAGCAAGGTCCAACAAGACCTGTTTCCTGTACCGTGCCTACCCACCCGGTGCGTCTTCTGCATGGGAAGTGATGGTCTCTCCCTCGACACGCGCACCAAACAATTCCGCGACCGCGGTGGCTCGAAGAGACATTTTTTCCGAAAACACCTGCAACACCACGATCCGAAGCAGCGCATTAGGTTTCCGCACCCAAAGTGTCGTGATGAATGGCTGGAGCGCACGGATCATCTACGGAACCACGCAGCCGTAGTGCACAAGACACTCACATGACGATTGATCGGGGCACAGATCGTGGAGTGGGCGGTGGTGTTGGTCGTGGCGATTGACTGGCTCAGTGGCCATGCCAACTAGCTATGCACAAATGGTCTGCGGGGTCTACTCATCCGATTCGAGTGCTTACAAGCGTCTCCAGGTTGTGTTGGTAGACCACTTCTGCACCAACAAGTACTCACTCAGGGTCTGGCATAAATAATCAAAGATAAGCGTTCTGGTTAGGTATGAGCGTAGAGGCAGTGGAATGCTTGCACTTAAAGGTATGTTGCTGTATCGATTTGCACGACTAGCGTCCTCTTGAGACGTGCTGCTCGATACGTCCGCACGCGATTTGATTGAGGTTTCTCATGAGGGCTGAATAAGTATTGTTGATGGCAAGGCTAATTTCGCTCTCGCGTTCGTGAATGTTTTAGATGCCCAAGTAGTAGTATTTGCAAGTTGGCAGGCGAATTGTCTCAGCGAAATAAGTGCTATTGCTTCGCACTTAGAACAATATACATGTCGATATTTGTGGTAGATGCCAAATTTGTTTACAGCACACAGCAAACACTCCGAGCGAAGACGGAGTACACGCAGCGGTGAAGTACGACTAGCTGGAAAAGAAACACCATGACCGCAATATCCACACCAACCTCAGTCCTGATCGTACAGAGCATGGAATTGCTATTATGAGCACTGCTGTATGAAAATATGATGAATGCTACCGAAGGATCCGAAAGCATGCCGTCGTCCGCTGCTCTGTCCTTCCTTGGTTTCCTCCGCCACGATTGACACCGATATCTCTCGTGATCGGTCATTCGGCCTCAAGCCGAGGCTCCCGCTAGCAAGAATGCGATGGAGTAGCGTTCGTTAGATTTGGGGAGTTGATGAGCGTGAAATCCCCGTGAGCCACAGCGTCCTTCGACTCGACCAAATCTCCAAGGGGGACATTGATCGTTCTGGCCAGCAGCCCGGTAGAGATGGATAGATCGCTCTCGTATGGTCGAGTCAATTTTAAGATCTTATGGGCTTTTTCGTGACTTCTGTGGACCAGATGTCTTAACATTTTTTCCCGCGTCCAAGCCTGCTGTTCTACTTCGACGTATTCTTGCCTCAAAGCCGCGATGCGAGCTTCATCTGGTTCTGTGTCGTAATCACAGGAAGCTTGAGCTCTCCGGGCACATCGCGAACACATTGGTCGAAGGCCATTACACCGCACATGTCAGACCACACTTTCCACGGGACCGACAGGCATAATTCCACCGCTCTGGCATTGCCGGCGCTGTACACGTGTTCGGGGGAAGAAAGTGGATTTCGCACCTTTGTCTTGCTCGCCCGACAAGACTTGCAGGCGGCTTTATCAGTGCCCAGAGGTCGCGACTGTTTCCGTTCCATTTTGAAAGTCGGGCATCTTGGAAATAGCAAATGAACATACAGAGTGAACCGAGCATGTCTATAGCATTCACTAAGAACCAGATATATAGAGGCCATTAGCAAGTTGAGAAGCTAAAGTGTGCGCGTCAGACCCCGTCATGTTGATGTATCTGGTCGCACACCTCGGAAGCCCCTTACGCGGCGGAACGTGGAATAGTACACGAACAGGGTCGCTCGTCACGCTCTTCTATCCACTACGAACCTCGCACTGCCATCCTGCGTCGATCAAGAGCACTAAGATATCTCTCATATCTCCACCGACCCTATGCTGCACGAAGAATAATTGACGTCTGGTAGAGCGAAGCACCAACAACGAGCGAAGATGACTGGTCTCGCTTGCCACACTCTGCTACACAACCTGCACAAGCATTGAGGAGATTATTGGGGTCATGCAGGTCTGAAGACGTCACGGAGCTGGTGCGGCAGTCGTCACAGCTCGAAGCCGGTGATCCTCCGTGGAGAGTCGTCATCTATCATGAGTGCACTTCTACAGACAAGGTCCTGCAGTTACAACAGGCCAATAACCTACCACAGGCTCGGAAGACTCGGAAACGTAAGCATTACATGCAGATCATGCCCTATCGGTATCTGAGGTTCAGACAATCGTGATTGCGCAGCAAGGCCTTACTGCCGTGGCAGAGGCAGCAGAAATGCCAAGACAGGGCGCGGCGAATAGTGACGTGTAGCAGATGTAGAATGCAAGTTCATACTATAAGAACGTGTCGGGCCATAGAATAGGATATCATCTATCATATGCTTCAATCTAGTGTGAATTCATTCTGTGCTTGTCGAGATAACAACATCTGCAGGTTGCGGTTGAGATGCAAGCGGACCGCGCCCATATACGGACCGAGCCCCCATACGGACCGCGCCCCCAACGCTGACGTTAACTTAAGCCTAAACCCAGGCACGTGAAATGGCATGACTAAAGATCTAGCCGCTTTGAGCTCTAGCGTTCGTAGCTGGGAGAGGCTAGTTCCAGAAACGGCAATCGCGTAACTCCATTGTGCGGTGCGGTGCGGGCGTTCAGAAGAGACACTGCGAAGACAGTGGCCCTTTCCTCGGTCGGCTAGATACTGAGTACCTTCGTCCCGCTGGTCGTCTTCTGCCGCCTTCCGACACGCTCCTTTACGTCATGATTCATGAAAGCTGTCCCAGCCAAGGGCTCTGCGATAGACTTACAGGAGCCCAGCGACGGAACACAGTTGTCAGAATCACATGATTCAGCTGGATCAGTTTCAAAATGATCGCGTAGGATCAGCTTTAGTCTGACCCTAATCTCTTGGGATCAGTCCCACGCTGATCATGCCTGATTATAACGATTCTCATAGGTATATGGCGAGCGTAAGATTCCGTCTGCTTCTCTCGTGTTCAACTCAGTGTTCATAGTGACTTCCTGGAATACGATGATCCATACCCTGAACCATTCATTGCTCATTCTTCACGTCACATGACAACGCTACTAGCTCTGCCTCCTCCCTCAAGCATAACTCGTGAATACCTGTCCTCCTTGGAGGACCTGTCATGTGCCATCCAACGTTACCCTCGACATAAGTCGTAACAGCTTTGAACACCCAAAGAAGGACTGGCATCTTCAGGCCTTATCGGCGAATGAACTTGCGCCCCAAGCGAAGCGCCCAATGCGCGACGACCTGCAGGACTCGACAACGTCAAAGCAAACAAGCCCGATGCCTACCACGAGGACCGCAACAAGCTGAACGACTGCCTCCGCCAAATGGACTTATTCTTCGTTTGCAATCCGGTCTCCGAACCCAAGTAAACCTTCTATGCTTCAACATTCCTCCGAGGACGCGTGCAACACTGGATCCAACCCATTTTAGACAAGGCCCTGGACAACAGGGACAACACCATTGGCATGGTCGCCAACTTAGGTAGTTCTAAGTGCAAACGAGAGAACCGCAAGATCTTCGGGTTAATCAACAAAAGAAGCGTCCCCGTACGTATCATCCACTACCTGGCATAGAATTCCTCTGCCGCCGACTATACCGCCAAGTTTTGGAAGTACGCTCAGCAGACCAGCTGGGATGACGACGTACGCGGGACCATATACCGACGAGGTCTCAAAGAAAGCGTCAAGGACGAACTCATGAATGGCTTTTGAAAGCAGCCATCGACATTGACGACAAGCTTACGAACGACTCAAGGAGAAGAAACACGACACACCTCGTGGACGTTCAGTTGTTGTCCCCAGATCGACTCGCCAGCGCAACGATCTCGACCGCGGCGACCCAATGGACTTCAATGTGACCCAGCGGGGTCGACCGCTGCCCAAGAATGGCCAGAAGCCGCGAGGCAAGACCAACGGAGGACTAACCTTGCTACAACTGTAGCAAGGTCGACCACATAGCCGTTAATTGCCGCTCGCCCAAGAAAGAGGACACGGTGCAGCGCGCACAGTTCAATCCTCGAGTGAAGGTACAATCTATTATGATGATCAGACAACCGCGCGGAGGCCAACAAGAAGCCTCATTCGAAGATTCCAGGATCCGCGTCATCCAGTACACGGAACCCTCCATCACAACGAGTGCAACAACAACGGGCATGGCGGAAATCATGAGGCGACTCCATATCAATCCGGAGCAAGCATTCTGCGTCTTGCAAAAAGCGCTCAAGTGAACCAGCTGTCACTTTCAGTCGATGTACGGCAGTGTGTCGTATGTTGGCAATGGAGCTGAGAAACTCGCCATAGGGTTTGCCAATGTCGTCAATTTATGCCTTTGTAAACAAATCCTCGCGTCATCTGAAGACTCCAGTCCACACGTTCAGCTCTACGGATCCTGCGCAGTCCCATCCATTCTGCTGCAAGATACTGTGCAGCTTCTCCACTCTGAACTCGAAGCACACTGCCTCAAGTATCCTTGAACTTCTACGAGAAGTTTATGTTGGACTTTTAGGAGTAGGTATACAGGATATAGCGAACCACTCGATATCTCGCCTTCTCTGGCAAGACCTAGGAATCTCACTTAGCTTGACCCTTCAATATGGAATATGAAGTAGGAGTACATACCTGCTGAAAATGCCGGGTAAGTCCCGTACTACGCCGGATAATCAACGACGTTACGTCAGATGAGTGGGCTGGCAATCCTCGGTCCTCATGAAAGCTGCTGTCGACGGAAATCAGCATAAGTTGGTCGGATAGCGCGGGGAATCCTCGAGCACGTCGCTAGCGACGATACTGTCTATGCACTTTCTACTCTGGTCAATCAGACCATTGCAGATCTTGGCCGACAGGTTGATGCGAAATTCGAGGATTCGCTTAGACCTTATCTCGCTGCTATCCGATCACGTATGTACAATCATTATCTTATCAGTAATGCCCGGAAGATACAAGCTGATCGGCGATGTGTGGTGCTGGAGACGTCCTTGCACTAGCTTTTTGGATCAAGTCGTGGGTTATGCGAAGTGGATTTGGTAAGGTTGATAGACACACTTCAAGAGAGCGAACAGGTTGATATAGAGTCCTATGCAAGTTATTTGGCAACTGACACCATATAAGCATAAAATTAGATATATGAAAATGACGCTAGCCGGCAGGCTATGCTAATGAATAATCTGCGTATAGGTCGCCATGAGAACGTTTAGGGACGACTTTAGTATTCACGCGATAGAAGAGGAAATGATACTAGAATTGGCGCCCGTTCTCAACCCGGAAGACTTAGATACGCTCTCTAACTCTCAAATCGACCACTTACTTCGAGAAGACAATGTCGCTACTCAAAACCGGGTCCACAACTCTAAGAAGCTCAAATATCTGCTAAAAGCTCGGGAAGGACTGCGTAGTCTCGATAAAGGGTAGGCTAAAATAGATAGTAGGCCGATGTAGTTACTATTCTGGAGTTTTGTGACCTGCTAATATCATAAGAAATAACACAAGCGGAGTCAGGACTTCGTTAACACGATATACTACTCGATAGGCCTAGATCTCGACTACGTAATAGTAAGATTGGATCTTAGGTGCTGCCAAAGTCGCCCGACTACCTCCCCTAAGCTCTAACCTCACGACGACCCGAACAAGAGATACCGGAGAGGGGTACTATTATCTACTTGCGCCGACGAAGAGAAAGAAGAAAGTCGAAGCGGCGGTGAATGCTTGATCTTTACGCAAGTCCTATATAAACTATAACGTTCGGTGAATCCATTAATCTATTAATCCATTAATCCGCTTGCTAGGCATCACGTAGGCTATCGATTTGCATCGTTACTAATCGATTAGGCGGCTCTTTTCTGGTATGCGTAGGTCCCTAACGCGTTTGATTAACATGCTTGTCAAGCGGCTAGACGGCCGCGTAAGGGTTGGTGGTACATAGGGAGGCTTGCTAGTGTATAAGTGAAAATACTGACTGTTGATAGAGAGGTAGGATGCACACAGGATGGACACCATTATTGTTGTTTTTCTTATCTGAGGTGAAGCTCAAGATTGACCTTGAATGGCGGTATCGAGCCTTGACACTGTTATGTGATCTACAGATAGAGCACATTTACAACATCATACCATCCTATGACAATATGCTTGGCACAGCCGCGGTGCCGTCTAGCGATTAGGCGGAGGAACGGCCGCTACGACAGGATGCTCTCAGCCTTCAAAGTTTTCCAACGGAATCAAATTCGGCACACCGACCGTTTTTACCGTAGCCCATGAAGGATGGCTCGTTACTCCTAGCGCATCGGCACCTCCCATTTTTCGTGAGACGCCAATTGTTAGTGCTCACTATGACTAGCTGCCACCCCGCCGCTAACCTGAATGAGCGATGCAAGAGCAATCTCAGACGGACACACCGTGGAAGAAAAGTCAGTTGAAAATTGAGCATGGAGAACCAGATGTGGCCTTAAGAAGAGCAAATACAACACGGCCAAGAATGTTAAGTTTCGTTCTAGGCTCGATGTGTATTGCTGAACAATTGATATCTCTCTTGGCTTCAGAAGTGCACCTTGGACTTCAACTGCGAGGTTGGGGTCAAAACACGAGCATTCCGGTGGAGTGACCTTGGTACTGTACACTCATGGAGCACCTCCTCTTGAGCGGCCTCGACCATAAATGTGTCACAAGATTCCAACGACAAGCGCATCGACCAATCTTGAGTCAAACAAAAAGGCGTAAAGCTGCATTAGTGGCCGCCCGCAGATGCCTTTTGCCTGCGGCCTCCTCCGGTACCATGGTACAATCCCAGTTCGCACGCGACGCCGTGGCGCATTCATTGAGCCGCTTATCGCCTAGAGCTTGATTGCAAGGAGCCCTTTGTGAATCATATGCATATACTAACTTACTGTATCGCACGGGTGGACCAGCATGGACTAATCCGACCTGCGCACTACTTTATTGCCTGCCCTATATGCAAGTTACTTCCTCAACGCATTCCTGGACGGGAAACGGTGAGGATACTGCCCACATGAGCGTGACTGGGCTAAGTCGACAATGTTGATGTTCAGTACCTTCAGTATCTAAAAAACATTAGCAAAGCTTTTGATCCAAAGGCAAGCGATTCTCTTTACCTTCTTGCATTGTGTAACAGATCTCCCTAGCTCTACACCACAATCACGGCATAGGTCCTGCCAGCCTGCTAACTTTGAGTGATCGTGATGATTAAATTATCGGCAATGAGACGAGGTGAGGAGTGAGTTTGACGGCATTCAAACCTCGTAGGCAATTCGAATCAGCGTCCCTTTGTACAAGTGTCTTACACATATAGAAGGTCTACAGCAGACCTCTTGCAAATGTATCACAAAGCGAGATACAACCGCAGTAAGACATAGGAAAGCGAGACCGGGTATCTCTCTGTATGTGCATGTGCAGGTGGACGCTACAAAGCTTTGTGAACCGTTCTTTGACTTCCACGGAGGTGACAATGGCAGCGTCCATGTCGTGATATCCGCCGTCCAGGACAGCGCAGGCTGAGTCAGTCGCAGACTCGTCAACTGATCCACGCGGTTCAAAAGGTTGCGCGGGGCGCTTGGCCGCATGGCCTACCCATATTCCGATGCAGATGCACAGGATAGGAAGCAGTACCCAGTCTGGATGGATATTCGTGGGGCGTCCTCCCCTTCTACTGCCATTGTATCTCTGTGCGGTCAGCTTGGCGCGCCAAAGAAGGTTGCTTGTAGTCGCTCAACAAGGTCCTTGTGGGTTTATATTGTGTTGGAGGGCTGACAACTGACAGCGTAGATATTCCTCAGGCACAAAGAATGTCGCAATTTGACCAAGACACCACACACACTCACAACGGAAGCACAGGGCGAACATGGCAATACCAAGAAGACAACTGTGTCTGAGACTTATGACACTTTGACAATGTATCACAAGGATTGTCCACACGAGATCTCCGTGAGGTGTTCTGGCGTGTGGGATCAGTTTGAATTATGCTAGTGATTTTACGGTGGGGCTAGCAGCGGCCAAATAATGCGGGGGAGCGAGTCAGCGAGCAGAGATTCCGTGAAAATCCCAACACACTGGCCCTGGACTTGCCGCTTTGTTCGTCATGACATTAATGATGGCGAAAGATCCACGTATGTGCTACAAGGATCGCAGAGAGTAGGACTCATCAGTTACAAGACTTTGCTGCGACTAACTTGCTTCCTAGCTTTGGGACCGTTCTCACAACACTGGTCATAGGTCCTTTGGAACAAATATTCACCGTCCATGAGAAGCTTTTGTGTCTTAATTCCTCCTTTTTCACCTCGGCCGTGAAGAATGAATGGAATTCCGGCCAACACCACCGCATACCGCTTCCAGACGATATTCCCTTGGTTGCTGATCTCTACATCCAGTGGTTATATGCCAACAAGATATTCAGCCAACAGCTCCCCGAAGAAGAAGGGGAGGAAGGGAAAGAGTTTGGTCTTCTGGTGGATGGCTTTCTATTTGGTGAGAAGATTCAAGACGGCCACTTCAAGAATGCGTTGATTGATGCGCTCATCCAGTCCGTACGTGCCTTGGATCTGTCTGGCACACCTTGGCGTCCCATAAAGAGATGGGTAGATCAAGCATACAAAGGAACGACAAATGGATCACCTCTTCGCAGACTCTTAGTGGACCTACATGCTTTCCGCGGCGAGAGCGCTTGGATCAAAGGGTCCTGCAACGTTGATTTCTTGAGGTACCTTGCGGAACGCTGGGTGGACAATCAGGACATGCCATCTAAATTGGACCCAACAAGGACAGACCTCGGCAGCTGCTTCTATGATCACCATAGCAAAGCAAACATGTGCTACCAATACCTATTGGATCTTGCGTGAAAGAGCTTTCCTTCCTTCAGGTAGCAAGCTAAAGCACATACAGTAGTACAAAATGCCTTATCTGTGGATTGCGTGACAGTATGAAAGCCTGGAGCAGACTTAGCAGTAAGTAATCCATTTTCAAAGCTTGACTTGACTTGCTTGATCAAGTCAATCAAGTCAAGCCTGTGGCCCTCACTGTCGAGTCAAGCCTGACCCCTATGGCTCAAGAAAACTTATCCGGTTTCCTTGACTACACAATCACTCTGATCACAGAACACATGTACCGGCGCGCATAGTGCTCAGGTATACAATCCAAGACATGTGGAATCATAACACACTTTCATACCAGCAAGTCTCCAGAATGGGTATCTATACTACAAGAACGTAGCAGAGACAGATCAATGCGCATGCGGCCAGAAGAAGGACACGAAAGAGCAATCCTCTATTGCAGTTCATGGGATGTGCAGCGACAGCAACCACTCTACTCAAAAGAGACAATATGAGGCAACTCGTCTCTCCTTCTTGGGGGGTAACGTGCCAGACTTTGACTTGTGTTGCTATTCTCATAAGTTGAACAAAAAGAAAGACAGCGCCCCAAACGTTTAGTCAATGACAAAGAAAGCACCATGTGTTGCTGAGCAAGTACCACGATAGTTGTGCGGTAGCCAAAGCAAGTCTAAGCCATTGCGCTGCGCCCAAAGAGAATTCAACGCTACAGGCAATGGAGGTGGTGAAGGTGAAGTCTGAAGGTAATCGGATGGTGAGTTGAGGTCGAAAGTTCCAGGTTTGTGTTTGAAGCGCTTCCCTTACTAGTGACATGCAATCTCCGTGGGACTTTGCGAGTGTGAAAGCGTTGGATCTGCTTTCCCGTCGTGGTCGACCACAGCCGCACCGTCTCGTCCCAGAGCCCCGACGCTACCGTCTTGCTGTCCGGCGAGAAGGCCACGGCGCTGACAGACCCGTCGTGCCCTTCGAGCTTCTGTCTCTTCATGCCATCGTATGATGCTTCTAGATCGAGAAAGCGGGCCTATCCCCTGCCTCCCGCCTTGCCCCACGCAACAGCCACATGCGCAGAGCTGGGGGGTCTCGCCAAGGATGGGTGTCACCGTATGAGTCATGTGTGTGATGTCTTCCAATATGTTATTCGCATCCGTGAAAGGGTCTGTGCGCGAGGGCTGGAGACGCAACGTCGCCTTATCGAATCAATTTGAGACTCGTTTACCGTCCACCTCTGTCAATATTTTCACCGCTGTGGAACAATTTCACGCGCGTGTACTGCGTCCACCCGTTTCAATCAGGGAGTAGCCAATGGTGCAGACTTACTCCACAGCGCGCAACATGCGGAGAAGCCAAGCATATGACGCAGGATTTGTATTGCACCCGCGGAGATTCCAAGATGATTGCAGCATCCATTTCGTGAACCTTGACGCCATATCTACAAGCAGATCACCACTGCGATGTCGTTCACGGATCTATCAATGGAACTTGTAGAGCACATTTTGTCTATGTTCGAACGAGGTTCGCGAATTGCGCAGTATGCCACCATCTCTCAAGTGTGGCAACGTGCCGTAGAGTGCGGCACCTTTGATGCTGTCAAGGTTTCTTCGCTGGAACTCGCAGACCTCACAAGACTGTTGACGGAGGTCGAGGAGCAGCCTTAAAGGAAATCAACTTCAACATAGTGCTTCCTTCCTATGCTCGCGCAGATTGCTGCCAAAGAGAAACCGAGGCCCACCAGCAGATCAACAACAAGGCTTTCACAGACGCTATACTAGGCCTGCTCGACTTTTTGACACAATACGACGATACACGGGATGCTAGGCCATTATCGATAGTGCTCAGTCGAGTGTATTCGCCAACAGATCCAAATCAGCGCCAAGGACAACCTCACATTGCTGGTAATATGTACACTCGCCGATACGAGTACTCAAACCTGAGGTCCCTACAGCCAGATGCTTTGCCGTCTCTTAAGAGAGTCCGACAATTATCAATATATGCAGACAAACTTTCTCACGGGCGCCATATTGAACCCGCTTCAGCCGTAGCAATCACGGGGAGCTTTCCCAACCTATCTGCAGTGTATCTTCATCTAGACGACGATCAAAGGAGTCTCCCAGATCTGGCGTGATCAAAGCTTAGGGAAGCTCTTGGGAAAAGTCTACAGACTCTACCGCTCACCTTGAATGAGGACTTCAATCTCCGGTATAGCCACGTTGCACCTTTTGATCAGCGACGCATAGCCGCTGATGTACGCGGAGAGTCGAGAAGCATGAGTTACGACTTCTTTAGCAAGGCCCTCGGAAGCTTTGTCCAAACCAGCTGGCTTACAAGCGTTCAGCTATACGGCGGCATTTCCCTCGATGCTGCGTTTTTCTACTTCGACAATACGCCAGGGACAGACTCGCCTTGGCCTGCCCTACAATTTTTCCGCGTGTTCTTCAATCCACAACGACCTGACGGTGGATGGTATTTTGACCCTCCGGGCGGAAATCACTCCACAGCTACTATTGATCTGTCTGACGACCATTCAGACGAGGACGACTATCCACCTTTCCGCACTGTCCCAAACGAGCAGCTCGAACGATTGATGGAGGCCGCCGCCATTGCAGCGTCAATGATGCATAGTCTGAGAACTATGAGAGTAGAAACTTCTTCTTCTTCAAACGAACTTCAGGATGATGGACCAAGCTTTGGATTCGAATTTCGCCGACACGATGCACCAACGATGGATTGTATAGACGTGGACGTGTGCCAAATAGATTCAGAGATGCATTTGCACTGGGAGGCTCCTCGGCTTTGGGTTATGAGCTCGCGATTGTACCAAGTTTGGCATAACGTCATCGGGATGCATAGCTGCGTTCACTATAGTCGGGAGGAGCCAGATGAGATAACGCCAATGTTACTTGAAGTTTGACAAGGTTTCTGGGGAAGTGCATCGCCTAACTCGCGACTCCCCACTTCTATTCAGCACCAAACAAGTAATTGACGGGGACTTAAAGAAAGCTCGAAAGCTTATTTAGAAGCTGATACACCGGCTACTATTTTGGCGTACGATTTGAGCAGAAATACGTCAATTGACGAGCGCCCGCGCTCAATGAGGTCCTTCCCAACTCCACGAAAGGAGATGCGTAGTCGCACTAAATCCTTGTAGGCCAACACAAACGAACGTTGCCTCGTTGCGAAAATCCAGTGCTCCTGATCCGAAAAAAATACCGAGCACAGAGCCAAGGCGCCGCGTCTCTCGACCACCACTCCGGACCAGAGTATGCACCTTAACGGAACTATATACGTGAACGCCTTGCAGCTACTGTCGCAGACCTCCCGCGATGGGCATCGCACCAGTGGTCTCTCGCTCTGCGCTTGACATCCACGAAGAAGCGATAGCGAGTGTGCCTCATCCCATCCAAGATCGCCTGGTTTGATGCGTCACCAGTCAGCCTCAAACCCCACCAGTAAGTATTCCACATCCCCCTAGAGTCCATTCTCACACTATATATCATGTTCAGGAGCCATTTCGGACGCGAATAGCCAGAGAGATACTCGAGAGCGCGTAAATGTGTGGTCTGCATGCGGTTGCTATGGCCCGTCATGTCGGTGATCAATGCGAGCTCCTCGTGAAATGCCCCAAAGCATTCAGTAGCCAGGGATACCTGCGACACGTAGCTCTCGATCAGCGATGCTAGTACACTCGTCATATCACTGACTGGCGCGCGCAAGAAGTTTTGCTGAACTTCCATGTCGGCCATCCAAATCACTATATGAAAGTAACGCAAAATTATACCGAATTCTTCTCAATCTTGGATAGCGAGACGCTGACCCCAAAGAAGCTGAGCTTTCTCCTACGTCCCTCGGCTCCGCCAATGCCTGCTTCTCAAGCCTCTCATGAAATCCGCCGAAGTGCGATGAAAGGGGGAAGAATCACCTTCGAGTATGATCTTTGTTTGTCGAGGCTATGGACCTGATCTCAATAGACAGCCGCCGGATCTGCCGTGATTAACTTCTACCATGATCTTCGCACGTGTGGCTGAGGATATTGGTGATCTACAGCAATTCCGCAGGCTCGCGAGTCTCCCAAGCATCGAAATGCAATTCGAAGCGGCTGCGCGGGTCGGCGATCAAGGAAGACACGGGGGTGGTGACTCACGATACTCTCATACCCTCAGTACCTTCTGGAGGCGTCAATATAAGAAAATGTCAGGTTATGTCTGGTGATCTGGAGCCAACATACCCTCATCGGTCGAGCGGCTGACAAGAGGTAGTTCCATCCTTGCCGAAGGACCTCTTTCTGGGGTCAGCACAGTCAACATTGAATGAGCGTGTCTGAGCTGCTGGGTCGCGGTGAAAGCATCTCTTCAGAGATCTCATCATATGAGGTAAGGCCCCAAGCAGACTCTGTCTTGTTCCGAAACATCACAGATTGAATGCTGAGATTTTCGAATCTCCTAGGGAGCGTAAGTCGTAGAAAAGCACATATACGAAGAAGGCACTGATCCGGTATCGACGTCAGGTTTTGCGTAGGATCATGCCGCCCGAATGGCTGAATGTGGTTGTGAGTAGGCGTTGCTCCTCAATCAGCCTGCTGTTCCTCCACGTCTTCGCTAAATGACTGCAACTCCCGACGAAGATGCTCCAGAATCTGTATCTACGTACGAACGCTGTCTCTAGATCTCTTGTAAATACATCATTGAGGCGTGTGCACTTGGCTACGTTCCCACGAACAACAGTATATGCATATGATTCACAAAGGGCTCCTTGCAATCAGGCTCTAGGCGCCAAGCCGCTCAATGAACGCATGCCTAAATAGGATGGTCGATCGGTGCGTGCTCGGCTGATGATTTGCTGCAATCATATGCATATAATTCATGGACGTACGGTACATTACAGTAGAGGAGCCAGCCAACCTGCCACTTTGTGGCCGATGGCCTGTCGGCCGATTCATCGTAATTGCCACAGTGCACTCGCGTATGTGCGATTGCTCATTGTCTAATACGCAGTCTTAAACTCATGATGTGATTGTGTGGTGAAGCTGTGTTGTGTCGAAGCGCAATGAGCGCAATAAAATACAGGCCAAGACTTATCATGCGCTACTGTAGCTGCACTGTCCGCAAAATAACATCCGCCATGCATGCTGTCAAATTCTCCTATCATTCTGGATACTATGTCTCGGACATTGGTATTTTGACTTTGAATCGCACTGTTTACTGCCTTCATTCGTCGATCAGTCTGTTTTTGGGTGTCGCCGGTGTATGGTGTGTTGGCTAGGGTCATAGCAATTCGCTGCTTGATTTGTTGCCATGCTACGTTCTTGAACAGGAGCCTAGACTCTACCGCGTGCTGAGGGACCGCTATGTCGAAGTTTGTCTCAATGGGTCTAATAAAGTTATTCGCCCTATTCTGGGGGTATCGGCGACCCGGCCCGGACTCCAGGGCTTTCCCCACTAAGGTACATCCACTGCTTCCCCCCGCGCGCTTAGGCAGCAAGGTAACATATAGATTAAGCAGCAAAGATGGCAGCGCGGTCTGAAGTCTCCATTTTCGCAGCTTTGTTCCACAAGCAGCCTATCTGTCAAGCAATGGCGGTCCCCTAAGTTTCACCGCTTGGTGGGTACCCTGTTGACTTAGAAGATTTAATAAGCTCCCTGGAGGATGAGCTGGGTCAGCACCGGAGGATCCCCTGTGCGAGGCTATACGTCGCAACGATGACAGCGCGATACGTACGTACAGCTGTGGTCTCAAAGGCCTATCGACGCTGGCTCCCAAGAGACTTGCCATACAGCAAGATAGATCAGACATCCTCAATGCACTTCTCATTCAAGACGACCTGATCGAGGAGGACCTCGTAGCTACAGCGTGCCTCAACAAAGATCATGCGTGTGTTCGCACCCTTCTGGATGCGGGATGGCCCATCAACAAAGCTGTTGGATACGATGCTTCCATGCTTGGGTCAGTCCGCATGTACTTTCATTGTTCTCGACTTTCTGCTGAATATTTAACAGCCTTGTCGTCGACGACCTCGAGTTCATCCAGTGGCGTTTGGTGTTTAATGCACCTCGCCTTCTCTGTCCTCATCCAAGCCATGATCTTATCCAGCGCAAAAAGATCGTGCTCTTTTTTGGAAACATCAAACTCGTTTTCTATCCATCCAGGTGTCCCAGCTGACAGGAGAAGTCCGCCGAACTCCTTGCACGATCCCCAGTCGAGGATGACTGGATCGTCAAACTTGTCGAGTGCGATGTTGGAGGGATTGAGATCGTTATGGGCAAGGCCGAGGGAATGGATGTGATTGATTGCATCCCGACACTGGCGCTCAAATCTATCAAGGTCGAGGTTGGATGCGTCGTCGTAGAATCGATGATCCAGAATTTTCTGATAGCGGGTGAGAGCAATACCAGTAATGTGACTTCGTTTGACCACACACCCATGGTAAGTTACAATATTTGGGTGAGGGTGTTGAGCCAGAAATTCCATCACTTGAACCTCTTCAAATAGCATCTGCGGAACAATGCGTCCACCGAATTCCTCGAGCAAGCAGTGTATTTGTGGTCGCTTAAAAAAAAGCTCCGTAACATCAGAATGTTTGGGGAGCAGAGTGATATCCTGTGACATCTTAGGGAACACAACGTGGTCAGGAATATTTCGCAGATTGGTTCGAAGGTCTTGTTCGGTCAAGTCGTATTTTCGTTTATTGTGGACCTGACCTGCCCATGCTCGCTCATTGGCGTCGACGTAAGTGAAGAGCGTTCGACGAAAGGCACCGCTATCTGCGGCGAAGACTTCGAAGAGATTGACATCTTGCTTGGTCAGGGACGCGGATAGAATGTCAGTTGCATCTGCGATCATCGTGGTTATGATCTGGTCAGGTGGAAGGGACGGTAGACGTCTCTAACAGCCTGTGAGGCGGAAAGGTTGAAGCACACCGGTCAACTGCCAAGAGCGGGGCATGCACGACCCCGCACGACATACTGGTCTTCGTGATACCACTCTCCCTGCTTATTCGCCATCGTTCATCGCCAGCGTCAGACCTAGCAGCTCGCAGAGCGGGGATATATCCTCCTCAAGGTCTCGAGAGGAAAACGTGCGAAGTATGTTTTTCTTCCGCATTCACAGACGACCTTGCAAGAGATACAGAAAGTTCGGACACGTGTGGATACCATCAAGATGTAGGGTATGTGAGACTCGAATCGGGAACCGAATGCTGATGCTTCTAAAGGTGCGCTCAAGTCACAACAATCAGAGTCTATTTCGATGAGCAGGGTCGCCGTCGTACACGCACAGAGATGGTCCGTCGCGATTGCGGCTCATCCAGCTGCCCACAGTCAGCGAACTACAGACCCCCGAGATCGTGACAGGCCCAGGGCATGAGGCTGTTATGGGATGTGGAAATAGCACATCTTGAAACTGTGGATGAGGCGATACCGACGGCTGGCAAGGTTGGCGCAGGGCGTGTTGTGAGTGGCCCCTTTTGACAATCAGATTGGTGTACCCTCTTTGTTTGCGTAGACGCAGACGTTATCAATCTGAATACGGTACGATTTGCTTCCTATCAACGTGTGCTGTGCTAAAGAAACGCAAATTAATCTGCGTACTAATTTAGATAAGTGATTTGTAGCATGAAACGGTGTCGTGGCGGATCTGCGCCCAAAGCGTCATGCGGCTGCGTGGCATTTAATTCGCATTTCCGCTGCCCGTTCGAGTCGTCCATTGGCCTGGTTTGCCTGGTTGGAGCAGACGATCGCAGCGATCGACCATGCCGTGCTCGCGCCCCGCCGCACGTTAGCGCCGTTTCATGTCGATGCCTTCACCCACCTCGGGAAGCGTCGTCGCTCTGTCTGCATGCCCAGGACGAGCGCAGCTCGTAACGACCGGCGATGACGGCCTCGCTCGGTCTCGGGGCGCAGCTCGATGCTCGCCTGCAGGACCGTGTGTCCAGCAGCTTTTGGCCCACCACCACCCAACCAGCCTGCGAGACCCAGCGGACGGTGCGCGACCAGCCTCGGCAGCATACGAGACACTTGTTTGAGTCGACTGCCCAAGACGACCGCCATCCCCTCCATGCCTCCCACTTCGATCGTCAGACGCTACGGCGGCGGATCACGGCGTGTCGGGCAAGCACGCCTATCCTCGCTGAAGGTCGAGCTGAGTCAAGAGTACATTTAAAGGGAGCGCTGTTTTGACTAGGCGACGAAGATCCAAAGGCTAAATGGGAAGGGCAGCGCAAACCTCCTAGATGGGGTGGAGCAGTCCTCGAACACGCGACGCTCCCCTACGTTTTCGTCGAGGTGGACGCGCTGACAAAAAGACTGCTCAGCTACTGCAAGATCACCGACAAGAATGCCACGGAACATCTGAGACTATTTAACATCGAAGTACTGTCCAAGTTTTTCCACTGGCTGCTCCGAACGAGGCAAGAGACTTTGCGGCACATCAGCACCCTCCGGACGTACTACAACACCCCTTCTATCGTCTGGAAGAGACAGACAGGTCTTCATGTTTGCCCCGCAGACATCAAAGAAGCCATGGTCGGGGTATGCACGGCAGACTCGTCCACTAGGACAACCTTATTCTCGGATGGAGACTGACTTGAACCGATAGGTCCGACAGCAGCTCGCTCACGAGTTCGGTCTGGTGACTGAAAAGAAGCCAAAGCCCATCGTCCGCGCGGAGGACGAATTTCAACTGCTCAAAACGCTCTGGAGCTGTCCATCGCTCACATTCGATCACGAGCGGCTTCGTGTGCAGCTGGCGCTCATCGCACAACTCGCAGGGATCACCGGAAATCGTCCCGGTGCCCTCCTGGTCCTGTGCAATGAGGACCTGAAGGTGACCCTACTTCCGGATCCCGAGGGGGCCGGCGTGCCCAGGGTGTTGCTTCAAGTAACATTCAAGAGGACCAAGACTTACCGCGGTCCGAAGGATCCGCAAGTTCTCCGGCAGCAGTGCACTAGACGGCGTTGGCTAACAGACGACAGAAACACCTTTCCCATACCCAAGATCTGTGGTGAATCCTGTCTTCCGCTCTGCCCTCAGATCGCCGTCCTTGGTCTCCTCTTTCCGATGACGTCTTTGCAGCCCCTACACTCACTGGCCCGGAGCAGCTGTTTCAGTTACATATACTGGAAGGTCTGAACCAACTTGAGCTGCCTATCAAAGAGAGCCTACGCGGCCCACCAGTTTTCCGCATGGTAAACGAGGCGTCTCCGGATTCGCAATCTCCTCGGCGCAGGCCGCCTCCGGCGATTGGCTTCGTCAACAACTTCGTACATAGAGAAGCGCGACCGGCTTCGAGTTACCCGTGGCACCATATGGTTACAGGCAAGGAAATGGAAAGCCACTCGACACGAGTGGCAAGTTGGCTGCAGCCTACGCCACCCTCATCATCTTCGCACGCGCTTCCACGGTCTCGTAGCTTGGATCAGTGACGCGCAGCGGAACATCATCCTGCAACATGCCAATTCTGGAGTCTTCGAGCATAGCTATCTGTCTCGTTACATCACCCAAGATGCACAAGCTGCCTACCAGGGTCTTGCGTCTCAAGTGGCAATCATCAAGGCCGCCAGCGGCACGACCCGTAAGATCGATCGCCGACAACTGAATGCTCTCAATCGTCAACAGCTGGAGGGTGTTGATCGCCATCCGGAGGTGCGGCTACTCGCCAGACGCCGCGGCGCTTTAGCGACGAGCACCCGCGCAGCATACATTACAATCACTCGGACAAAAGGAACTGCGCTATACGAAGACTATCATGATGCACGCAAGGTGTATCTGAAGAGGAATAAGGCCCTGTGTAGGTAGCGGTTGGCCTATGTGAAGAGGATCTTCCGAAAGCGACAGGCGCTAACAGATATCGAGCAACAGTTGAATGGCGATTATGATGGCGCTGAGTGCTCCAGGGAAGCGATCACGGACATCGAAGCCTCGTCGACGCCCTACATCCTCAGTCTGGAGCGTCAGGCGGCTCTGGTCGCCCTATTCACCGCAGGTACGAAAGATGCAGTCGCAAAACTCGATCCAGCACAGCAGATTCTGAAGGACCAGGATTGGATTTGAGCGGGCTTAATCTTCGCGACAGCGAGTCTGATAGGGATGGCAGCAGTAGCGATGATCAGGACGATGATGATGATGACGATGACAATGTTGGGGCGAATGCAGTCTTAACGCCTGCTAATGGCAAAGCGCTTATGATCGAAGCCCTGAAAAGATTAATGGCGAAAGAATTTACCAAGGAGCAGGCGATCGAGAGGTACAGGGGGCATCTGGCTACAAAGGCCTAGCAAACGCCCAGGCAGCCGGCACAAGCTTCATCCTCCGCCACAACTCGTCAGCCCAACCAAGCTGGAGACCGTACGCAGCAAGCAGTTCAAGCTCTGATGGCAAGAGGTTTGACAAAGGAGCAAGCGATCGAGAAGTACAGAGAGGTGCAAGCTGCAACGTCTCAGCGAGCACCCAGGTAACAGGCACAAGAATCGTCCTCTGCAGTTCCATGACATGAGCTCAATGTAGATAGAGGAGATCATAGCAAGGCAAGGCAAACATAGGACACGTCGTAATGGTTGACTTTTGAAACTCTCCCTAAGAAGCTCCGCCTCAGTGCGTGATCACTGTAGCCCGGTGGTGTAAAATGTCGCCGACAGTCAAATTGAATAGCAGCTTGAACATAGCAAGAGATTGGTCAGTATTGAGCTTAATTGTAATGAGTAGCCCAGCTGAAATCAAGAGGCTACTGACGTTAGTAACCTTTTGCTGTTCAGGATACAGCGGGATAACACTTTTGCTCTACAAAACAGAGGATTTATGGCGCTTCCTACCGTCGGAAATGGTGTCAAATTCGTGCAGTGTGGTCGCCAGAAGGTACCTATGGCTGCACGTCAACAGACTCCCGGACATCAATGATCTCATTGGTCCCCCTATAACTTTGTCTAGACCGATATGGTCGCGTCCATTCTGAGCGACAGGATCATTTGTAATAGATTCTATGAACATTAAGCCCTCTTCGCGTGATGAACCGTAGAATTCGTCACCGACAAGAAAGATCAACGTAAAGGATACATAGCATTGGTGAATAAAGGCTGCATATCTGTCGTAGTCGCAGAAGCGGCCAATATCGCCGACAAGCACAAGAAACGATGCTACAGGGACGATCCGAAAGTGATAATCCAAACTTTCGAGATGGATGTCAGACATATACTGGATGACGATAGGTGCGCGTGTGTTGTGGCCCTTTGAGCTAAGGTTGAACCACATTTTGACTCTCTTGAGGTGATAGCGAAAATGAAGGTTCAGGCCGCAGCGTAGCGCTGTCAACGGGGAAGCCCCTGCCAAGGTGCGGAGCTTAGCCGACACGTGCTGCGTCCTTCACTGCGAACATCGCTAGCGTCGGAGAGGGTGTCAGCTGGTATAGGCTAATCTCGGAATTAGGATACCAACTGAGCCCCGTGACCGACATATAGTGACAGACGTAACTTGCTGGACTCGCTTATGTACGCTAAGGCACGTTTAATTCACGCCACATCAGAATACCCAATGCCTCGCCAACCGGAACGCTCGGGTAGATGCACCTTTTGTCGGGTCAATCTGAAATTCCGGGGTCATACTCTCTACCGCTGTAACTTCCTAGCTAGAACTTATAGAGACACTAAGGCCCCTCGAAACATTATCTAGCATGGGTGAACTTGCAAAGCTGTGATCGGCGGTATCGACGAAACAATCGACTGCTTGACTAACTGACGGTAACTCTCATCGCTGCTCGGCCTTACTGTAGAGGAACAGCTAGAGAGCAATGATACTAAATGACGTTTTGATTAAACTACGAGAAAGACGTTTCCGAGGTCTGAATCGAGAATCTGGCTCGTTACGGAGGGTGGCTCTCCACGTAGGGATGAACGTCACTGGAGCGAAGTAATGCCAGCCGGTCATCTTCGGCCAAGACATTGTCACCTCGAAAACGGAGTCTGCTCCGACTCCGTCTCGAACGTTGTCGTGGCCCCCGATGTCTCATGTACAGCTTCCACATAGACGCTTAACCGAAGACTTGCAGGACGTGCTAAAACATTTATTTGTAGGCTAGTTGATCGAGATTAGACTACTTCTCACACCCCCGCCCTTGGAGAAAGTAGGATGAAGACCCCATTGGTGGAATTACTTTCATTTCTTCCGGTGACTATGCAGATCGTGTCCTAATTCAACTTTGCGTGAAGAGCAGCTTCGCCGTCCGCATGACAAATTTGTCGGGGACGCTGCTAGACGGCTACTGAACGTAATATGACACGCGTGCGCAATCTCTTGTCGAAGTCCCAAAATTGGTCGCAGGAGCATGCGAAGCCTGCGCAGGGACTAAAGTGGCTGGTGCCTCGATTGTCGCAGAGTTCAGCAGGATCATGCTCGCTGTCCTGCATGGGTCTTTACAGCTTTGCAGCGTCACGTGCATCAAGGGACTCGATGACATGCGAACCATTTGCAGGTATGTAGAAGACCTTCTAAGAACTGGCGTTCTTCATTGCGTGCAGATGCGGTCGGCGTGTGCGGTTGATGGTGAATCCCGAAGGAAAAGTCGGTCCATAGTGGTCGGTTAAAGATGCTGTTTCAGTGAAAGCTTGGTATGAACTACACTTCCTCTCTGTTGACCGCGATCTTCGCCACAGTTTCGACACGGCACATCGTCTATGCTGTGCAAAGCATCAGGAAGTACAGCTTCGAAGCTGCCACATCACATGTTAATGGGACATTGCTCGCATGAAGGCACCCTCCCGGGTCTCGCCCTCACAACTGCGGCGACCAGACGCAACACTTTTCACCAACACAGCGGGCACCCCCAAGAGGTCACTGGCATACAAGCACATCAGCAAATGATGCCGAAAATGTAGCGGCAGACCCGACCGGTGAGCAGGCAATCAAAGTGCAGCATACATCAGCTAAATCCGCTCGCCTTGGCGCTCTCTTGGCTGTCGCCTTGTCGAATTGTCCGCTGCTAGCAAGGTACCAGTTAGCCTACATCGCACTCAGGCGGCTGCTATGGCTTGAGACCTTTACGAAAGTCTTTGCTCCATACACTCTCGCCGCCATGCATGGCGCCTACGCCTACGTACTCCGCGTTAGGGTCTCGAATTTAATGCTCCCGCAGGACTGCCCCAAGGAACGGATCTGCGGAGCAGCCATCGGCAATAGATTGGCATGCTTCGGTCAGTGTCCGAACTCTATGCAGCAGCGGCACTACCAAAGCCTCATCGGAACATGCCATGTCTGACGGCGTGAAGAGCTCGCGGCTTGCGTATGAGGCCTCGAGAATGATAATCAATGCGTGGCCGGTAAACCGGCTTTTTGGCTTTGATGGCCCCAGACTGGTAACGATGAGACACGTTGTCACAGCGTGAGGTGCGCGTTTCATCTCAACTCCAGCAAGAGCATTTAGGTTTCCCCTGTGAGCATCGCAGCAGTTTCATACACGAGCCTGCCCGTGTTTCCCCGTGATGAGAAAGACATGGAGACGGTCACTCTCTCGCGCTGGATCAATAAGCCGCTGTTTGTGTCGAGCTGGCTCCTCAGCCAGCGCGATATGCTGGCCAGCGTGCTGCGCGTGTGGGGCGACAAGGAGAGCGACTGGACCATTCGCTACCAGCCCTCGAAGGAGCGCTTTGAGGAGGGCAGCAAGCTAACGGCGGCTGGTGGGCCTGATCAACAGAAGGGTTTTGGCATGGCCATGTACGCGCGCGTCTTCTTTCCTAACGGGGATGGTAATTACGAGGCCAAGCACGGGTTGGCGAATGAGGTTCTAGGCCTGCCCAAGGAAGACCTGGACGAGAGCACGCGAAATTTGAAGCGCATGATGGACTCGAACTGGGTGTAGGTGCCTGGAGCGTAGGCTGATGGCCTGTCATATGTATTGGCTCTCTTCCGGTCCCCTACCCGTCGTTCTACTAGGCCTATCCCATTAATGGGTAATATCAACATCGTGGTGTCAAAGGTTTAAGCATATAGCTGGTTGCAGTATCGTGTATTGTTGCCGAGAATCGCGTGCTTAGAACTTGAGCGCGTTGAAGGGCGCTCTCATAGTAATCTTGGTGACATTGATCTGGACACCTCTGCCGCCCCGGGATCGACTCTAACAGATCGCTCGTCCAATCGCTCAGATGATCGCTGCCCGGGCCGCCCGTCCCGCACGTCTCGGCCTGGAACCCCCGTCCCATGGCCGCTTCCACCTGACGTGTCCTGCTACGCTTCCGACGCGTTCTCAGAGATTTGACACGTCCCTTCAGATCCAACGCTTTGTGTTCATCTGTCGCACGATATGGTACAGCAACCTTCGTGGGCGGAGAGCGAGCAGCGAGGCCGTAATTCACGCGCCATCGCTTTTGTCCAAGGGCAAATCCAAAAATGCCACCGGCGATCATACCGCGGATCAAGAGTAGAGGCGGTTCCGTTGCCTCGGTCCGGAACAGCGAGCCTTCGACGAGTTCAACTTCCTCCTCACTGAGATCGGTCTTTGTGATGTATGCGTAGACAGCATTGCGAATCTCTACTCGTTGTCGAGAGATGTGGAATCCCTCAAGCCCGCTGGACAGTACCCTCTGAGTGGTCCAGCGATGCCAGAAAGGACAATGTATGATCGCGGTCAAGAGCCGTAGACCCAGGCTTCGAACTAGACAGGGTGAGATGGGTCGCCGATGAGGGAAGAAGCCTTGATTGGCGACGGTCGGAGCGTGCTACATAGCATGCTGTGGTTATAACTCGCCATCGGCGTGGGCACCGATGCCTTCGCATCAAGCAGCACCTAGCGAGAAGGCTTCGACGATGATGTGTCGACGTCCTGAGAAAGATTGTGCTTAATCGTTATTGACTCTTGAACTCGTGGCCTGTGCTTTGCTTACGGAACACCTGCAGGTAATTCTCGTGGATGCCCGAGTCGAGGGTACTTGCGGCGTGTGGCCTGAGGCAGCACCGTTACTGTGATCACTTTGTCCAACTCACGACACAGCAACAACATCACCTTCCTCATCGCTGGCTGTGTCCAACAACGCGAGGAGTATTTCGGCAGTAGCGCGCTGCGGCGCGCCAAGTTGACGCGCTGGCACCCACGGCGGCAACGATGCAGTCCGTACATGAGCTCCCCGGTGAATCTCCCGAAACAAGGGCGGTACGCAGCAAGATTGCCTTGGCTTGCAACACTTGCAGAGAACGCAAGTCGGTATGCTGAGCACTCCCGCGACGAGACGCGCATCACAAGATCTAATACGGTGTTGCAGCGTTGCGATGGCCGGCGACCGACATGTACTCATTGCACCAACGTTAAGCTTGAATGCTTCTATCGGCCGATGCCTATGGCAGTGGAGAAGTACGATCTGACCTGAATTTCTCAGTGTCAGTGACTTGTAAGCAATGACTGAGACGCTACAGTGAAAGCGGCTTGGCGAGCAGACTCGAGGCCGTCGAGTCACGCCTCGCTCAACTGGAGCAGCGAACCATTACCTCCACTCTCGTGCGTGGCTTCAAAGCACGTCTCGCTGACGATGGTGGTGCCTTTCAGCGGGTGCCCATGCCCATTTTCCACACTGCCGCCTCGCACAAAATGTACCAGTACTGGCCTCGTCTGCGCATCAATCTTTCCCTCGATGGCTTCGATCCACTGCAATATCAGAGGCAATGTAAGCTGAATGACCACCTAGTTGTCAGGGAACACGCCCAACTGATTCTTGGTAGGCGATGTAAGTCGAGTGCTCATAGTCAAGGTGCTCCAGTCGCGCTGCTAACGACAGCCCGTCTCAGGAAGCCGATAGCTCTCGTAAGTCCGCCGCTGCATGTTCTGCTGCACTGTACTAGTAACTGATCCGGAACAGTTGTCGACGGCATTGCCGAGGCCGCGCAGAGCACCGTTCGTGTCTCAATAGTAACCGAACACGTTCGAGTACGCATCGATCTTATGCAGCCGCCGAGGCAGTGTGCGAGTGCTTGCTGACAAGACCTAGCGAATGTACCACCAGACGAATGTCGTACCACAGACGATTACCTTCTTCCTGC
>NAJO01000099.1:0-43422 GCA_002077065.1 Cryoendolithus antarcticus
ATGCTTCTCCTCGGCCGATGTCATGGAGGTTATGCAGGTGGTATCGATTGCATGTTGCGACCATCATTAACGAATCGGACGTCACGCTGAAGCATCTGAAAATATTGGGACGGAACTCGCCGTGGGCCGTGGCTTCTTCCGCGATATCGCCGATTCACCCGTAGATATTGACTTTGACCTCTCGCGACGCAATTCGATGCGGAGTGCTGCCCGGCTTCCCCTAAACTCGTCTACAGCCTTTTGTGCAATCAACCATACTTTCTTGGCCAAGGGCGGGCACTGCTTTGGGTTGTTGCCGAGGTGGCACGGGCACGGAAGCTTGCATAATTTGACCTCTGAATGTCGACTCAGATCACTATCGACAAGATTGCGCGGGCAATACTACGTTCTCCTCAAGGTCAATGCGACTACCACCCACTATCTGCGAGCTGTAGAACGTTTCTCCATTCTCGAAAGACTGGGACATGCGCTCACGCCCACTCGCGTCCATGGACCAATGGCATCAGGTCGCTGTCCGCTGCAGTCGACTGGACAATTTTTTCCAGTCTCTTCGAACCGCGGCACTCGCTCCACTACACTACGTAGACACTATCTGCAAGATGCGTGACCAGTGCAGCAATCGATTGATCATCACTGATATTGAAACACAACGATATGCGCGCTTGCGCACTTTGGGCATGCAGTCATGGGTATGTCATCCACATGACCTCTCCATAACTTAGCTGAGTCTCCACAGCTGACACGCAGCGCAACTGTAAGCGAGAGCTGGGGTCAAGTGGATCCTGATAGGCCTGGGGACACCTCGTTCACAAACGAGCACCATGTACAGTAGCCACACTGTTGGGCCCATCCTGGAAACCCAAATGCGAGATCAGAACAATAGGCACATCCGCGGCACATCCGTGTATGACAGATCATCGCCAGTCTGCCCATGACAATGCATGACAGCGGACTCAAGTGCTAACGTGCCGCGCCTCGATCCCCTGCATGAGAGTTCATGCAGTCTCGATAGTGCATCTGCCATGGTTCATCGACTGGCACCGGACGTAGGTTCGGACCCACAAATGTTCATGTCCCGTCGGGTAGCATCCGGAATCGAGGCGCGTGTCACGAAGGTTCGCAGATCCACCGATCGTCTGGCCCGGGGCGTCCATTGCGCCGCGTCGAGCAAGCAACCGTGCCGTAGTAGTCTAATCTCGATCAACGCGGCTATGTCCACGGGGCGGACATAAATCTAGGCCTACACAAAATCTGTGCTCGATGAAGGCGACGACGTACGGTTCTAATAGCAATCTAGAGATCTCGAACTCATGCGATAGGTGCTTAAACATACGTCTATACTATCTGTTTAGGTTATTAATATAACGCTCTAAAGTGTTATAATAGTCGGGCGAAGATATCGACTTCTTAGACGAAGTCGCGCGATTTAGTACGATACTAGCTTTATATAGGCCTAGATCTATATCCGCCCTATATATATCCTACTTTCGTAGCCGGTATTAAGTAGCTAGAGGTAGCGCTAGTAATATTATAGAGGGATCGTAACTAAGCGACATTCTAGCGGTCTATATACGGGCTTAATATAGTACGCGGTTATTTAGTTCTTTACGGGGGATTACTCCGAGAGAGACGTCCCGCTACTAGGACTAAGATAGTAGATAGCGTTTTAGCGCCGCGGAAGTAAACTAGGTAAGCCGTAGTACGCTCTCGCGCTATAGGGTACGGCGTAATCGCGTTCGTAACTAGGTAATACTTTTACTAATACACGCCTTATAGCCCGCGCTATATAGCGACCCGACTAACGAACCTAAAAGCTTAAGGTTATTCCGATTTCGTGCCTTAGTACCTAGAAGAATACCTTCTAATTAGATATATAAGTCGTAACGACTATCGCTTACCTATAGGCGATAATTAACTATAGATTACGTAACCTAAAGCATCTACTTACTTACTTACTTATAAGCTAGTAATTATTCCGCGATTACCTTAGTATAGGTAAGACGTATCCGCTTACTCGCTTACGCGTAAGCGCGTAAGAATAATAATTCTTATAGGTATATATTACGACCTAAGTCGTAAGTAACAAGGGTTAGAGTATTCTTTAGAGAGTAGAGTCGAGCTAGAGTATAGAGGGCTAGGCGAGGGATGCTAATAGATATATAAGTAGTCTAGGAGAATAATTCTAACTAGTTACTATAAACAATAAGTTAAATACGAGAGAAGTAGAAGGTATCTCTCGCTTACTATATACCTATAAGAGTTATTACTCTTACGCGCTCACGCGTAAGCGAGTAAGCGGATACGCCTTACCTATACTAAGGTAACCGCGAAGCGATTACTAGCTCACGAGTGAGTAAGTAAGCTAGTACGTTAGGTCACGTGATCTATAGTTAATTACTATCTATAGGTAAGCGATAGTCGTTACGACTCGTGTATCTAATTAGAAGGTGTTTCTCTAGGTACTAAGGTACGAATCGTAATATACTTGCTTAGTGTCGTCCTATACGTTACGAGATACCTATAATATAGATATCTTTTATTAATACGGTACTTATGTTAATTCGTGCTTAGTGTAGCTACTAAGTTATCTAAGCTAATTAAGGTTTTCTAACGCGGAGTACGGGTATATAACTCGATAAAGTTAGTATATTACTTATAATATTAGCTTTCTAATTAGGCTAATACGTAAATACCGTTATAGCTATAATGGCTTATAATGTTAATTATAAAACCTTATACTAAAGAATCTATCGAGGCTCTTTAAGAGAAGACTATTGTTACGATTCGTGCCTTAGAGCCCACTAGATACTCTTCTAATTGGAACACGAAGCAGTAACGACAACCGCTTACTATGCACGCAGTAAGCAGCGCCTATCACGTAACAGGAAGTCACCCGCTCACTCGTAAGCTAGTGATCAACTCGCGATCACCTTGGTACAGGTGAGACGCATCCGCTCACTTACTCACGCGCGAGCGCGTAAGAGTAACGACTCTTATAGGTATATAGCAATTCAGAGATATCTCCTATATCTCTCGTGTTTAACTTATTATTTATAGTGACTTCTTAGAATACGACGATCTCTATATATTAACTCTAACTACTTATCCTTTACTTAAGACTCGACGGTGCTTCTAGCTCTACTATGTTCCTTGCAGGCGAACCGCGTGAGACGAGGCATCTGAACAACAGCGTGTCCGACCTCGAAATGTATTCGTGGTCAGACTTCACTCGATTGGTTTGCAACAGCTCTTCCCCTTATCAACGTGCGAGAATGGCGACCGAGTGTTCCAACGATCTTGTTCAGTCCGATTTGCTGGAACAAATACGATTATATGACCCATTGGCTAATAGGACGACTGTAGGCCGATGCCGTCATATATCATCGCCAGCTCTGCACCTATGTACCTCTTCTGACGTATTAATTGGCTTCTCATTTTACAACGCAGACAGCAACCAACAAGGGACGCAGACCTCCCTCTACAGGTCGTTCATGGTAAGTACGACTTTCAACACCGTGTCCAGCAGATCATGCAAATTTTCCTCGCGAAGACATCGTTATACATGGTCTCGAAAAGACAGCAGAAGTTACCTGCAGGCGGAGGAATTCTCCGCGATGAACTCCATAGAATTTCTCACTCGGTCTGACCACTAGTTCTCAGCGGCGGATCTCCACTCAACAAAAGTCCGCTCTCTTCCACGGTGACAACCATTCGCTGGTCCGAGCGACACAATATCTTCATACATGGCTCCAACCAGCCGTCGGGAGGCTTGCTATCCTATCACATCAGGTACGCCCGCATCCTCGCGCTACTTCGAGTTGATGGTAATTGAGGCCGCAATACCCTTGATTGGAGGGACGAAATTAGCAGGAACGACCAATTGACATGATAAGAAGAGCAAATGGGATAATGAGAAGCCGAAACATCTAAAGCAAAGCTCCATGGTTATGCTAACGCCAGATCAGAGCTCACGCCTGTATACGCGGTCGTTGCTAATGCCCAGGCTTCACAGTGCCGAGTATTCCTCGACGACCGAGACGTAATGTGATCCTCATCATACATAGTGCAGATCCAAGACTGTACGCCAAGCAGAAGCGCGCCCTTGGTAGCGAATTATTTCCGCATACCCCAAGATTGATGCCCCAAGGTTGAGGCCGAACGGAAGACCGGGCGTCAGTATACGTCTTTGTAAGGAGGAATCTTATTAGTGTCAGTTGCTAGAATGGACGATCGACAGGACAGTTTGCGCAAAACTGTGGGAGTACTATTGCGGGATGATTTGACAGCGCAGGCTGCTGCGCCGAAGAGCTTGAGTCTCTGCGTCGAGGACTTCGCCGCTACGCGCGTGCAGACACTTTGGATCTCTGCAGCAGACGGCGACATGTGTGCAGTTCTATGTCTGTGCCCAAGCCGACATAGCTACATCTCAAAGATTGGGATCTCGAACCATGAAGAGCTGTCTTCGGTGAAGTCGGCACTTTTGATTAAGGCAGAGAGTTTGCCTTCGAACTGCCCTCTGCCTTTGTTGCCATAATCATAATGGCCTTTGGGCTTCGGACGTCAAGATCGAGCAGTATAGTGACAAGGGGGTGGAGGCTGTTGATCTCGTCTATACACATCGGTGCGATTACCAATCCGTTCGTTCGCTTCTTCAGGACTTGTGGCCAAGATAGGTCCCAGTATAACGGCTCGAACCGGGCTGTGGTCGAAATTGCTTGTTTACCCTCCGTGATGTTAGCCTCGACCAACTCGACCGTCTTGGGCAGATCGGTAAGGATGATATCGCAGTCAGAAACGCGTTGTGCCTTCAAGCTAGATTACGTAGACCGCAGACGGACCGACAGCCAGATAAAAGTTTCGAAAGATACTGTCACCCGAGTCTGGTGTCATAGTCACTTGCGCGGTGCCATTTATATCATCGAGGCTTTAGTACGCTTTAGCACGCTTTTGGACTCACCCGCGGTACATATCCAGCATTTAGCTTCGTAGCTTGCTCATAGCGATGCATAAGATGTGTGATTGTGCTCTCTCGCAAATCTGGATGGTCGGAGCTGAGCAGACGAAGAAGGATACTGTCGCTGATGAAGTGGATAATTAGTTTGGGCTTCCAGGAGGTAAAGCAGATTGTTTCACAGGACGCGAAACACGACAATATTCCAAGTAGAATCGAGTATGTAGCTTGGTGTATGTTGAATTGTAATTGCCTTTTCATTCTTCATAAAAGTTGCCTTACTCTCGAGGCTTGTCATTAGACACTCCGGGATCTCATGTTCACCAGCCATACCTTGCGCTGCTGACGTCCACCCGCACCGCTCGCTCGAATGCAGCATGCGTAGAAGTAAACATATACGCCCAGGGTCGGCATTATACCGGCGTTTCCAGACTTATCGCCAGTGTTCATGACGCGAGGCGGAAGCGCGAACGCTCATGATCGATGCCGATCGTCCATGTCGAAGCAAGGCTTGACATGCTATATCGTGCCCATGATGAATTCGCTGAATTCCATATCCATTTCTGGGTCTAGCGAACTGAAGTCGTGCATGCTATCGCCGAACTCGTTGGGGGTATTGTTGCGGATATAACGTGATCGGGAGCGACCCGAAGCTAGCATCATAGCCTGTTGACATTTGTTCGTACTGACCGCTTGCCATGATGTTCTTAAGCTGCGATAGGCTCTGCACCATGCCTGGCGCCCGCATCACATACCTTGACTGCACGTTCACTTTGGGATGGCTCAGATATGGCATTGATCATTCCACTTAGCGGAATAGTGAATCATCACAGAGTGGCGACCGCGGCGCTGCTTGGTAGGGCTGTCATTGCCATGTGACCGGGTTTTGCCATGGCGGGGTGGAGGTCGCACTCACAAAGGTAAGAATCTTCCAGAACTCCGTTCTGAACAGCGCGGGTGTGCCGTGAGACGTAGTCCGCGGGTGGCCATGCTCGCTGTGCTCCGGTTCTGAGCTGCGTGTTTCTTGTCGATGGACGTGACTAGCACCATCGGCCAGTAATCTGGACTGTAATCTTTGACTGCCCTCTTAGAACACTTCGATCCCGCCGCTACCATCAGCTTTCGATCTCTCAGGTGAACGGAGAGTAAGACGTCGTGTGTTTAAAGGGTGACCGTTCGCTTCTGACAATGCTGCACCAGTCCAGGCATGCGCACCATTCAGACACTGGTACATTCCTTGTAACGCAGTGACCAGCTGACCTTGTTGCTACTCGAGAATTCTGACCTAGCCTCTGGAATATACCTTGCCATAACTCTTCTTTCGCTCGCTGTGAAACGTGTAGTAACTATGACCAATAACGTTGGGCGAATCATTTCTAGCCAAACACCCATATTGCATTGTCTACTCTACACCGGCTACAGGGTGAGGTGCCATTGCCCCCTTTTCTTCAGACGACACCGATCACAAGCTTTGCAGGCGCGTTTGCGAATGTCGGGCACCGAGTCCTGTGAATCTATTGACACTGAAGAGGCCATTTTGACCGCTGGTGACAATGGTGCCGGATTTATCGCAGGAGATTGCCTAGAGAGTCCTATATAAAGGTGGTGCGTCTATGGCTGCTCGAGCATGGGAAGCAAGTCGCAAAAGCAAAGGTGGGCACCTATTCACGAGAGACAATCAAAACTCGTGAATCTTAATTATTTAGTCAATCGTCCAGGATGTCTAGATACTAAAGAAGATGGATTCTGTAAATGTAGGGAGAGGGATGAGAAGATCATATATGTAACGACCACACTAGCAGCAGACCCCCAAGCCACACGCAACCTAAATGACATCATTCTTCGGGAGAAATTTGTAATTGCAGTCCGAGGGATTTCTGGGTCTGTCAAACCAGTGATCCGTCTGCAGACGGCGGAGGCACGAACACGGCGGCACGTCGCTAAGCGGTAAGCGAGGGCTTTACCGTGCTGTGAGCCTCGCACTAAATGCATAGGGTTGACGTGGTGTGATCGTACCCTGATTTCGCCCGATGCCCGTTATGGAACCTGGGCAACCCCATTCTATCGCAACCGCATCGCCCTCCATGTCACGTTCGAGGGAGGCTTTGCTACCACTCAGCTATTGCAGATCAACGTTGCCCTGTGGTTGCTTCTGAGAGCCTAAAATGCAACGTGGCTGGAACTACTATGATCTGAGGCTGGTAATACGCAAGCATATTCAGCTGCCTCCGTGGCAGAAAGAACCCCCTCGATAGTAGGGTTACCTCATTACTACCTTTGCGTACTGATTGGAATTGGTAGGCTGCCACTTTCGCTTCCTTAATGAAGCAGGCTCAGAACAAGGATCCACTTTCGCCTCACCAGCACAACACTCTCCTGGGCTCTCTTGGATAGACGGCCTGACATTGCTCACGACCCCCCTTGGCGCTATTGGATACCATAGGGCTGACGACGCATCTTGGACGTCGCCAGACGCCCACACACTTCTTGGGAGTCCGACATCAGCGACGACGGTAGTCCTCCGTCTGATCATCAAGGGTGTTGCATCTCTCGCCGTGTACAGTCGCCGCATTTCAGCACATCAACTAATCCCGATCGATTCGGCAGGCAGCGTCATTGAATGTAGTGTAATCCTCCCGTAGTCCTTGTAAGAGCTTTCTTGCAGTAGGTAGGTCGCAGGGCCAAGATGCTCGCGCAGCGACACCACTCTGGACCTCGGATCGCGTCTCATCAATGCACCGCTCACCACTTCCGTCCAAATGACTTCGCTAGAGATAATTTGTCAGCTGCAGAGTTTATATCAAGTGCAAATTCGTACAGAATTTCGGTCTTCCAGGGCACATCGAGAGGTTATGTGCAGTCATGGCAACGCTGCAACTCCGCTAGATTCGTAACAAGCATCTCAAATATCCCCGAACTACCTGTACCAGCCGCACCGGACCGCACCCCATTGCTTCTTACCATCTCTTGTTGACGCTAGTGGCGCCGACTCAGCTAGCAGTCTGAAAGCATGCGCGATGGGAAGGAACGGAGGAAGCTGGCTGCCTTGCGATGATCACGCGGCAGCAATGTGGCATCCTGCGCGGTGAAGTAGATCCCGCGCTCAGCAATGGCTGAAGAGGTCTAGCTGACGCGGAGAACTTTGTCTTCAGTATCTCAGTGACAATAAGCTATCTTACTGTCTACGACCATAAAGTCAACGAGTGGGCCAGTAAGATGTGTATTGTACAAATCGGGGTTCGCACTAACATCAAAACATCACTTAGTGTGCTAGTCTGGCGACTCGAGCGCGACGGAGCTTTACGCGAAGATGTCGCTGCAGTGGTATAACGCGTCATGAAGCATGGTATCAACTGTCTGATAGAGATTATACAAGTCTGTACGGAGCAGGTAGCAGGGCGTATGGGACCATCGACTCAACGGTGATCGTGGTATTTGGCCTCGGTTCAACGTTGTGCATAGATAACGGCCCAATTATCACCTCTCCGTGCAAGGAGAGGACTCCCGTCTTGTCCAGTGTCGTCTTCTCCAGATGCTCAGATGCGTTGACACAGCCACCATGACCTTCAAACTCTCTCGTCCGCCCTTTAGCCCCGCGGAATGCTAGCTAGCCATCACCGCGCCCAGCACAACCACTCAGAGCCTATAACCTGCCGTCCTTCCTCCGCTTCCGCCCGGAAGCCAAGATACGTGACCAAGCCGAGGAGTCCAAAGTCCAGAAGACGGCGTTCCATTTCCCTTAGAGATATGCTTGCTGCGTGACGTGTTGGCTGAATTCTGATGAAAGTAGACGAGCCAGCTTTGCATTGGGCTCGAGTACGACGCCAATCTGCGCTCGAAATGCTAGCTGGGAGAGACATGGGAGCTGTGGCCGGCTCAACGAGCGCTAGACTACGAGGGCGTGGTCGCAAAAATCTCTTAGTCAATACATCCTAAGGGCAGAGAAGGCGAGCAGTGGTATTCCTGCGTTATTAAGACGCCTGGAAAACGTCGTCGCCAGCGCTAAAGTGCCTAAGGCAGGCGAGGATATGGTATGGTGATGGTGGTGGAACTCGATGACGCGGCGATCCCGACGCTCTTCCGCAGGTTTTGCCGTAGCTTCCTCTTTCAGGCCAAAGTACCCTTTGGGCTTCGTGGGTGCGACGCAGAGACTCATAGACAGATCGATGGACCCACAATGGTCCTGCAACGGCGGCCACAACAGCAATGTCAGCATAGCTCGAGATCCATAACGCAGACCCCACGCTTTCAGTACTTGCAGCGCTCCTCACCGCCGAAATGAGCTATGGGAATATAAAGTGTTTTTCGTCGATCAATATCAGACTTCAGGACAGGAGCTGCACAAGCACTCCTCGTCCTTGCACCGAACGTCGAACTCCAGAGATGTTGTCATGACTGATCTGCTGGATTGCTTCTCCGTGACATAAGCCAATTTTTAGTATCTACACTGGAGACGTTGTGGTTAAGATTTCTACTACGATCACATGAGAGCCTCGAGGCGCCGCTACTTTGATATCCAGATAACCAGGAACGTAGAGGAAGTGCTGTCAATTCCGACTTTCATCGCGATGAGGACGCCGGAGTTGCCAACTCAGAGCATGAAGGAGCCACAGCCAATCCAACAGCCTTCGCTAACCCCTATACCAGGACCCACCGATCGCAGTGCGGCGGAATGGCCTAGGTCTTCCAATCGCACCGCCGCTGCTACTATTGGGCTACATGAAGAGACCGGTTTCATTACACACCTAGCACCTATCGCTGGTTCGGCACCCCTGCTGCCGCGTGAGCAATTTACTGCTTATTCCTCATTGCTTAGCGCTCCGAGTACTGCGTGAGCGATACATGATGCTAAGGCTGAAGGCAGAAAATTCAGGAAGGTCAACAAACAAGTTGCTACCTGGTGGAGGTACACGTTTTTGACGGTTGCGGAATGGACAACATGATCTATACAGTAGTGGTGGATGGTAGAATATGGAAAGCGCTTCACGCCAGAGCCTCACTGAGCAACCTCCGCGACTCCCTGTGGAAGCAGCAGTGGAGACACTATGCTCTTGGGCACGTCGGGTGCTCTGCAACCGTCGCCGAGGTATTGCGGTACAGATATCATAAAAGCAACTCCCAGCAAAGGCCCGATTCCTAGCCCAAGTCAGACAAGTCAAATTTTGGCAATGGATTGAGCAGGAGAGGAGTTAAATGCTCAAAATGCGGTGCTAGCAAAGACAATATTCTTGCTCGTATGCTAGGTATTAGCGCCCAGGCTGCGTGATAACAAGTACATAAATTCAGTGGAGTGAATTCTCTCAGTACCGAATACTTCGGTCGATCACTATTCAATTGACTAATCTTAAGTGTGAGCATCGAGAACTTTGTTGCATGCGTCAATATCTCTCCTCCTAAACCGTCACTCAAGAACCTGCACTTTACCTTATCAACCGATGAGCCCATTTGTTATAGCAGCACATCCCTATGTATGCGATCCCGCTCTCGGGACAAGGAGGCAATTGATTAGTCTCCTGGCCCCAAGCAACACTGTGAATAGACCATGTGGAGACTGTGAGTGCGAACAGCTGGAGTTGAGGTGCATGCCCAACCTGCTACGCGAAGCTCATTACCGTCATTCACGCTGCAATGGTACTTCTTACTCAGAAGCTCGGCCTTCATAACTCCGAAGACCCAAACGCAGAAGATAAGACCACTTACGCTGAGGAGCCTCACGGGTGTACAGAATGCAACAAGTCGTGGAATGGGTACAGCTATGCTAGACAATCTTCAACCAGGGAATCAGCCCAGATCTCCCAATTGAGCGTCAAACGCTTTGCAAACAAAACCTCGAACTCAGTTGGACGCGAACCAAGCGTCAATGTACAACACGCGATACATTCCTGCAATATCCTCCGGCGGCTTTAGCTGTTGTATCATCTGACTCACTGCACAGTCCTCAAAGCGCTTCTGTCAGGCTTTCCTCAAGCTCCTTGCTCTTCCGCTGTTCTTGTCCGGTCGTCGAGCTTTTCGTTCCCACGCTTTTCATCTAGCTTCCATGCCTTGTGACACCGGTAGCAATGGCCACAGATGGCGAGACTCAGACCAGCAACCCACCATGAGAAAAGGACTGGCAGTGCCCGGTACAACTGTGGCAGGCTGCCACGCGACCAAATGTCCGTCAAAACCGTATATGCTTCGTTCGTCGGCAAGGCGTAGCCCCACCTGTAAAAGCCAGGGTTTGCTTCGAACGGGCTGATGGAGCTAGTGATGTTGATGATTATCCATGTGAGGAGGAAGAAAGGTAAAGCAGGCAACGGCAAAAACGCTGTGCACGCATCGATGATTAGGAAGTGAATGTGCATAAGCAGCCACAGTACCATCCACGTAAGGGCGAATTGCTTTCGAGTGACTTCCCAGGACTCCCGGAAACCCCAGATATATCCCGACATACAGAGAGAAGCGACCAAGTCAAATACCACGCTGAGGCCCACCCGGACAAGACCGCTAATGTGTAGTGGAAGCTTGCTGTAGAGGTGAAGCTCGTTCGAGAGTCCGTTCAAGATGAGGAGAAAAAAGAATTGCTGCAGGATAGGCATGACCATAGAAACAGTATTGTAGAAAAGTTTCGTTTGTTGCGTAGTAGGCATGATGTTGATGCCCGTTGCCATGATAGGGTTGAGTAGAACTTGTAGTGCTGCAGGGTCGTTCTTATTGAGCAGCTCTAGCGCGGTCGTGCCATTCAGGGTATTATATGCCAGTCTCGTCCGTGTCACTAGGTTTCCAAAGCTCTGCAAGAAAACTTCGTCGGAGAAGGGTGGATAACGCACTTCGTTCCAGATGTAGGTAAGGGCACTTGAAGGCTCGTAATCTTCAGCCTCTGACCCTCCTTGTAGAGCCTGAGCGATCCGGTCGGACGCATTTGGCATCACCACAAACGCAGCCCAGTAGCTTGTATCCTTAACGGCGCCGATCACTTCCATCATGGAGGAGTAGAGCCTTTTGTCACCTTGAATGAAGGTGGGGAAGCTCGGTCCTTCAAGGAGCTGATATGCTGACTTGACAGACTGACCAACGACACCGTCATCGTAATCGACGTACAAAACCGTGAAGGCGTTGTATCTGAGCGTACTCTTCCAGACTGACCCGTACAAGTACGACATATTTCCGATGAACAGCAGTTGAAGTAGAAGGGAGAGGACGCCGATAAGCAGAAAGAACTTCTTCTTTCTGCCGTGCCAGAATGGTTCATGGCGCTGGTGGCTGTTCAGCCGATGTGCTGGTGCGAGTGTCTTCCACATCGAAGCAATGCTGGGCCACTTTAGGTATCGTAAAGGTTGAGAGGTCACGAGTAGATTCAGTCGGGGAACCACAAACCTTTTGACTGTAGGATGCAGAAGAGGCGTATATACAACATCAATTGTAACGTCACAGTACATCAACGTCTATTCGGAACTTCTCAAGTAGCGCCGCCCTCCGCCGTCCGAAATCTTTTCCGAGGCCGAAGTTCGCTCTGAACATTAATAATGGAGTGGAACACCACTTGGCTTGCTGACAGAGCATCATGCTAGCACGCACGACAAAGTGTTGTCCAATGCACTGTGCTTGACAACGCAGTATCGCCGCACCAGGAGACCGATTATAAACTCGGCCGTTGATGAGATTCTAGATGAATGAGGAATCTTAGGTCGAATTTACAGAGATGACAAACGCCCGATCCTACAGTGTCTAATCAGTAATCGTGCGTATCAAACCCGTAGTTGTTGAAGGCATGCAATTCCGCACGCAAAAAGGCACCTATTGCGACAGCGCGATGACATTTCGGCCGCGCTCGACTTCGTCCAGGATCCAGATCCCACGCAAGCCATCACGATGTTTTATTACTCGACGCTGGCCGAATTGTGCTCTGTTCAGTCGTGAGTGTAATCGATTGCGAATATGTGCTGATCAATCACACCTCTGGCAAATAACGATGTTGCTGTTTCGGCCAAGAGATCGCGACCTTAGCGCTCATCTCAACGTCAACACCAGAGAATTCTAACAGCGAAATCGCGGACCGTTGGCCACGAGTCTCTCTCGCGGCCTCGACAGGTGCGAACGACGCGACATTCTTCGCTTGAGGTACTCGCTGGATACGCTGGTAATGTACTAGCCACGCTTATCAAGATCGCGAGCGCAGTCTGAAGCCTAAAAGCCTGGCGTCTACACGATTGGCACAGGGCACCGTGCCCTCTCAGAGCTGTAGCTTCCGAGCTCCTCGAAGCTCAGATGCTCTCGGAAGCCGGTCTGGGAGCCTGACCTTTGAATTTGGGGCAGTCAGTTGGAATGCAGAACTCGGTGATGGACCACTGCCACCACATTGGACACATCAAATTCCAACAGCCTCCCCTCGGATTACAGCATCAGCAATGCATACTGTTGAGAGTCAACCACTGGTCCTTATCGAGTGTCAACGCGAGCACTCCTCCGTGATCTAGTGGCCGAGACCTACGCTTCTCGAGGCTCTGAAGGCAGACAGCATCTGCCGATTGAGAGCCACCATCCGGCCTGTTGCATAGCCAGAAGAATGTCACAATCGCGATCCTCTTGAGGCCGGACAACGACACGTACTCGCTAAAACAGAATCACGCACATCTTGGCATCCGGACAACAATTCTTCTACATGACTTGATCAAGTCGGTTTGGGTGTTTGAAGTCGTCTTCTCAGACGCTCTCAAGTGTAGCAGGAGGGCCAAACGCCAGGAATTGAGATCCTTCGGTGTACTGCAGAACTTGCGCCCAAAGGACTCCACAGTACTGCAATCGGGACCATTGCATCTGACTATGCCATTCAGTATCGCGCCGACTCTCCAAGCTGGCCGGTCTGTTATCAGGAGCCACCCCTGCTGAAGGCGATATTACACCGCACGAAAAGGATGCAAATTCTTCTTGCTTATGGTCGGCGCAGCCATGGGTTTCGATGTCTTCTGCGTAAACCCCTTTACAATCTCGAAATGCGCCAAGGGCTTGGCCATGTAGGAACGGCCTGCACGTGCAGGCGACCGGTTGTGGGAGTGGGCACTCATCTTAGTTGCAATCCCTTATCCTGTTCAAGACGCTGATCGTACCTCAGCCGCACCTAGAGGTCCGCACCAATAGGGGCCGCCCAGCTGAATTGACGCGTCGATGGTCATCTCGGACATAGCATGCGTGCGTGATCTTTGTAGAGCCGTATCGTTGCAGTATAGTGCTGCTCGCCCTTTGATAGCCGACAGAGGAGAAGCTTGGGCTTTGATGGTCAATGCGTTGTCACTTAGGGGCGGTAGGTTGACCGCCGCATTGCCATCTACTAGCCATCAAGTATCTTCTAGATCATTGACTTGTTCTCCAACAACACATAATCAAGCAAACTTAGCGCCCCTTTCTGAAGCATCGTGTCCTCTCTCGATGCCAATAGTAATTGATAAGTCAACATTATTAGTACTCCCTAGCCAGCTCTCAGATTGCCCGGTTGTCCAGAACGAGAGCTGCTCGCCGAATCACACAATACCGGCTCGCACATATTCGCCACGTAGAGGACACTCCTGCATCTCAGGGTTCTTCGTCTTGACAAGCAGTCGTTCAATGGGCTCGACAGTCTACCATAAAGTGTCAACCGCCAGTGATTAGTTGAGCTCAAAGGGTGGTCGATCAGGTCGATCCTAGCCTCGTGTCTCTGGGTCCGCCGGGTTTTCGTGCCCCGGGGCGAAAGACTGCGGAGGCTGTGTTGATTTGATTGATGATCGGATTGCCTTGTCCTTACCTCTTTGACGAGACGCTCTCGCCGTCCCTTAGTGGACTATGTTTTTCAAATTCGCTAACCAGTATAACATCTGTCCGTGTGCCGCCCGTCGACCGGGAAGCAACCTCCCGGTCTCACATGTCGTCTCGAGAAGTGCCTCATTGTCCTTGCTGTTCGCGTACAGTGAAACTCCCAGCACGGAGTGGTCTGGAAGTCGTAGTACCGCAGCGGTGAGATCAGCCGATGCCATGGAGATCTGCTCTACTTTGACAACTGTTTGCACTCATAGCATATTCAGGATCGTCAACCGTTCTGTGTTGCGGTGCGTGGTTGAGAACATCTCAAACCACTCGCGTGGTGTATGGGACACTGTCACTACGTTCCCATGTTCGGTTCATGCGCATGGCTCAGGGATGGCCATGACGTCGAAGTCACCCGACTGATCATCAATCATGATGCTCTTATGTACCTCACGTTGCTTTTACACACCCTACTGGACGGAACAGTCTCGGTGGACTATGCATCACGAGCTGGGTAAGGGAGTTGATAGTGCCGGCTGAAAGATTCGACAGGTCCACCACAGGGGATGCACTTCGGTATCTTGGTATGACGATCGCCGTGAAAGTGACCCTCTTGTGCACACCTATCACATCTCTGTAGCTTCTTGGAGAAGAGTGCTGTATGAGCCACTTCTTGACAATTGCAACATTGCAGAGTTTTGTGGCGTACTTCGAATGCCCGTGTATGCGCGGACCCTCCTAAAGTTTCAAAGCATGCGCTTTGTTACAATCGGACAGCTTCACTGCCTTTGTTGACATTCACTACCATCGATCCGTACGCGTTTGCCGTAGTCTTCTTGCTCAGCCAGGCCAGCTGTATATTGCAATCTTGCTCTCTTTCTCTAGCATCTCCACACCTCCCGCTCGAATGTCTTCGTTGTTATCCAGTATAGCACTTGCGATCTCTAGCAGCAACACAACTTTAAGACGCACCTGCGTCAGCCAAATTACAAGGTCAGATTTTCGGCTTTCGACTGCAACGAGTAGCTGCTGCAAGCAAGATAGTCAATGACCACGAAGCGAACAATCTGCTGAGCCTGAGGTGGTGATAGATGTTGCCAACAGGGCTGCAACAAAAGAAGAACCTAACATAACAGGAGCACCAGCGATTTTGGAATATTTCACTAGCTTTCCGCGCACTGCATACTACTGTTGCTCCTGATTATATGTTAGAGTAGACCTTTTGACCTTTTTCCGACTATGCGTGCGAGGCTGATCACCAGCTGCCTGTAGAGGAGTGTTTTTTCCGAGAAGGTTGAAATAACAGAAAATATCACCCTGCATCGCGGATGAATTTCCAGTTCTCCATCGTTTCGAACACAAAGAAGCAATTCTGAACTTGAGAACTCCCAAGATTCCATGTTAACAGAGACTTGTATGTTGTGATCGACTGTTATGAGAAATACAGTAAACTTTGAAATGCACCACGTCATGCCTCCATCATTTTCGGAAATGACTTCAACGCATTCGACCTTAAACGATTCCACGTCCACGAACCTAGCGTTCTCAAGTCGCATGGTGAAATGTTCAATCGTCTCTTTCGGCGCGTTCGGGGGATCACTGCCAAACAACATGTGATTTTCACATCCATCCTTTAGCAACTCCCTCAGCGCAGCGGATTGCATGTCCAAGCTTGAGAGTGCGGTGTCGTAGTAAAACATCCTGGCATCCTCAAGATATTCCTCACAGGTCTTGCTGCGAAGGAAAGAATAGGGAAGAAGTCCAGCCGCACGTCCGACAAGGTAGGGTAGTGTGCCGCCAGCGTGGGCAAGGATGATCTTGCACTCTCTCGCGTGGTCGCGGAGCATGCTGGAAGTGATCAGATCAATGGCGGTTCGGCCTGTTTCATGCGCGTAGTCCCAAGCTGGACCAGGTATATTTTTATTTACCCAATCTGACTCGCTGCGATAATTCGCTGGGCTTGATGGGTGGACGAAAACAATGGCCTTCCTCTTATTGAGCGCATCCCAGATGGGTATGAAGGATGGGTGGCCGAGGTAATGGTTGTCAGACCCGTAGCGTGTCATCAATACCACGCCGTCGGCATTCAAGACATCGAGAGCATAGTCAATCTCCTCCAGCACGGCCTTAGTGTCTAATAAACTCGGCACAGATGCGAAAAATCCGTACGCCGTAGGATCTGCGTCGCGAAGCCCAGCAGAGAACTCATTGCATGTCCGAGCCAGCTGCTGCGCTTTCTCCACGTCTGGCTCGATACCAGGTCCAGGCGCGGTGCAAGAAAGAATGGCAGTACTGATCCCTATCTCGCGGCAGATGGCGTGGTCTGCTTCCACTGTCCAAGATGGTATGTACCAGCCCGATGGGTCGCCGCCGTGGGCCTTTATGGCAGCCGTGTAGGCTGGCGGGTAGACGTGGTGATGGACGTCAATCTTACCCTGAATCTTTGCGGGCATACTTAATATATGAAGTAGAGAAAGTGTGCGATGATGGGTAGTGGATACGGAGCTGGAATCAGGCCTTATTTATGGAATGTCCTTGGCAGTCTCATGCAGAGGAGAAGATGTTAACAGATAATGCCGCCTTTCCGTTGAGACGATTTTAATGACACTTCTGATGAAACCTCGTCCACTACCGGATCACACATGACCCGACGGAAGTATTGCCAATGGTATCCTTACTTCGTGTACAGCTCTTCTACGAATGGCGGGAGGCCGGAACGTCATCATACCCTCTCATGTAATCATTGCTGCCACGAGGAACTCGGTCTTAATCAAACATCGGAACGAACAGGCATGACCCCGGCATCTTTGTGATCGTTCAGGAATGTTGGGTTTCGAGTGAAAGTTCCGCGACGGAGCCGGAACGCAAAGGATGACTCGAGGCGTGAATATAGATTAAGATGACGAATGACGTACGCTCAAGCTTGTCGGAAGGTAACGAGCAATAGGTTTCGAAGCGCGAGCCGATCTATCCGCGGTGCGATGGCAGGTCATGATTTAGCGCATTCTGTGCCTGGACCCCTAATGCAACATTCCCAATAGCATCATTTATTGAAGCTCTAGAATTTCGATCGGCATAATCTGCGAGGTGAGAAGATGCACCCGATCATGCCACTAGGCGGTGGACAATGAGTCGTTGTCCGCCCGGTAGAAACTAGAGGCACAGCCAGTTCCAAAAGCGGTCGTAAGTAGACTGCACCTCGTTAGGCAGATAGTAAGCTATGCACAGCTTGGATTCAGCGGAAATGGGTATACAGGACCGCCGAGCTCCTCGGTAAGGAAAACCTCATGCAATGCGGATGAGCTAGAATGGAGCCCTTGCCCTGGTCACTTCCTCAAGCTCTTAGCTTCGGACGCACACTGAAGCTTTGGAAGCCGGTAATTGAGACTAACATCTCTCCGGCACTTTAATCGCTCGTAGAAACTGAGTGACGGCAGCGCACGGAGCTTCTGGATGCATAAAGTCTTGCGCACATACTATCTACCTACGACCAAACTGTCTATATAGTTTGGTGTCATTAGCGCTTGCCTATTAGCAGAGACGCGTCATCACATTGTGTACACCAATCCGGCGGCATAGCTGGGCGAGCAGCGTCACCAGTACTTATCCAAGTGGCAAACTGGATAGCTGCTCATGGATTTGTTACCGTCGTAAGACCGATCGAAAATGATCCTAGAACCACGCACGTTGGAATCACGAAGGTTTCTTCTCGGTAACAAGTTATTACCGAATGACCGACCGTTCATCAAGAGTTTTCGTTCACCACCAAACATAATCGGTCTTTTCTAGCTAGCATGACCGATGCTGTCATTCATGCTATGCACCACTCCGAGTTTCGGATGCTCCGGCAGCAGGGCGCAATAATGATGAATCGGTCCGTACTTGAAGACATTTCGGGCGCTGTCATATATAGCTTGTGCATGTCCCACTGTTCTCAATTTTGCATCTATCTTCTCTTGTCTGTGGAGAAGCGTCCTCAACTCTCATCTTTCCCGATACATCAGCGTGGCCACCATGGTATTGAAGATTGATGTGCATACACATGCACTTCCAGGTTTCTTTAAGAAGATTCTTAGCGAGTTAGGCCCAGCTGAAAGTGGAGTGCCACAGATCTCATGGTCAATGGATGCAACCAGACGGTCCATGGCGGAACTGGACATTGGTACTTCCATTCTTTCACTCAGCGCGCCCGGTCCCGAAATAGCACCAAACCGAGACGGTGCACGCTCCTTAGCAAGACAGTTCAACGAATGGGCAGCTAAGGAGACCAAAGCAGATCCGTCTGGCATCGGCTTCTTCGCAGCTGTGCCTGGTCTGCAGGACACAGATGGTTGTCTTACAGAAATACGATATGCTTTCGACGAATTGAAAGCGGACGGCGTGTGCTTCTTCACTACGTATCAAGGGGTTTACCTTGGTGATCCAAGTTTCGAACCCATATGGAAAGAGCTTAATGTCCGGGCCGCAGTCGTGTTCATCCATCCGACTATGCCACTAGGTTTCAAGCTAACAAGTACAATGATACAGCCACCTACCTTCGATTTCCCGCGTGAAACTGGTCGTACAGCTGCGCATATGGTCATAACGGGAATGAAGCGTCGCTACCCCGATGTGAAGGTCATTCTTTCACACGGTGAGGTACATTGCCTCTACTATTAGAGCGGCTGGCAATCCTTGAATCGGGTTTGTTCCTCAAGGAGCTGGATGCAAATTCGCCCAAAACTTTCGACGAAATTATAGAGGATGCAAGATCCTTCTACTTTGACCTGGCCCTGTGTGGAGCGGCAAATGTTCTCGACTCGCTTCTTAGATGGGCACCCGCAGGGCATGTTCTGTACGGCTCGGACTTTCCGTACGCCACCGTCGAAGCTGAGTACAATACTCGGAGATTAGAGGCATATGATATCGGGCTAGAGGAAAGAAAGCGATACTATGCAGGCAATGGTCTAGTATTGTTTCCGCGACTGCAGGCAGAAGCGCCATACAGACATGCGTAAAGACGAGGTATATCACAAGCAAGCTGAATCGTCTCTTGTATAGAATGTAGAGGAGTGGACAGAAGACTAATCCGTTGAGGTTGGATATTTGTGGAGGGTGACGTTCCCTGACTCCGTTTTGCAGAGTTGTTTCTTAACCGTTTGTGCTAATTTTAGTACCCATGGTCCTTTGGTGGTGGGAGTGTGCGCATGTACAAGGTCACAGACCACCTAGGATCCTGTAGAACGCTGCAATTCTGTGATTGACGGTATCGATCACGTTCACACCATTCGAGTCGAAATGAGTGAAGTCCGTAATGACGTTAGCGCATCTGAAACAGTGGGCCATCAGACAAGCTAGATATCCATTATTGGCATCGTGCCGTGCTTCTAACCCACAGTTTGCGTTGTTCCTGTCACCTTGCGTGTTCGAAACCAGAAATTGGAGAAGTCACTAGCGCACAGACGCGTATGTACACCCGCTTTATACGAAACCATTTTTGGGTGTAATGTATGGCTTCATGCTCGAGACTGCGTTGCAAACCTCGCCGCAGGGAAAGGCCCACACGGTGTTCGTCGCGGAAACGGAGAGCTGCGGGGTTGAAAAGCAAGGAACGCTTCGGAGCCGGCAGCCGATAGATCCCAGCGGCAGGTTATTTTAAAATGTTCAAGATCGCAATGCTTATTCTATCACGTACGCGCAGCGCCTGACAAACTGATCGGTCGATCGGTCACAATCACCGGCAAGTAGCTCTGTCGATCGTGAGTAATCGTAGCTGCTGACTAAAACGCGTGAGTGCGTGTTTGCTGACTTCCGGAGCAGCGGCGTCCGTGTCGTAAAGGTCTGCGCCCTTCCGCGGTGACAATCGTTCACCAGTCCGAACATGGCAGGAAGTGTTTCGAATGGCTCCAGCCAGCCATCTGGTGGTGCCAGGCTCTTCGGAGCATCCTTTGCGACCATTCATCGCAGCGCAAGATTGCCAAACATGTCGCAATAGGTATCCCCGTATCCTTACCCTACTTCAGAGGCAATGGGAATTCAGGTCGCAATACTCGTGACTGAAGGGACAAATATGGGAGAAAAGCTAATTGACATGAAAGAAAGAGTGAATGCGAGGAGCAAAGGCCGAAATTTTTGTAGCTAAGGCTCCGTGAATATCCTACTGCCAGGTCAAAGCTCACATCTGCATGGGTTGTCTCTGCCAGCGGCTTACTGTTCAGAGCGAGGACAAAGAGGCCTCACCAATTGCGTGAGTTCTATTGCAGCGAGTAGCAGCCGGACGCGGCGGGCAGCACCCTGTCGTCCTACTAACCTGTGAGCGCGCACCAGACCCGTCCCTATGGTCGCTATCGTTTCTACACTATCTATGGCACACTTTCCACGATCCTGATGAGCTACTACAGGAAAGACAAGACAATGGATCACATTATGGGAGACCTTGACGCGACTCGAGAGCAAAATCGACAACTTTGCAATGAAATCCTTCAGTGCGCGTCCAGCTAGTACACCTGTGAGCTGGACATTGCCAGATGGGCCCTTGGTAGAAGCTGCACAAAATCACACGCAGCATCGGAGTCCATATCCACACAATATCATGCTCTGGCCCGCTGTTCACGCTCACTCTTCAGACCTAAGCGTTGACCCTGCCATCAACTCACAGCACGTCCTACGGGAAGCCAAGTTCTGGTTCATCGAACTCGAAATGTCCAAACACCCAGATCTGATTCCTGTAATCACGGGATTACACTGCTTCAGCGTAGGCTTCGAACCGTTAGAAAATCATCGAACGTCGGGCGCGGTCTTTCCGGCCTTTGACCGTGCAAGGAACACAAGCATGCTGTAACGCCTATTTCAATTTCTTCAACGTCCTCTATCCAATTCTCGACCACGAGGCTTTAGTGGACGGCACTGTCGCGAAGCTGTTACGAGAGGGGTACAGAGAGGATGATCCAAGCAGCGTGCTGGCCATGTTCTTGCTTCCACTCGGCGGTGTCGCTGTTGAAGGCGTGTTTGAACCGCCTGTGACTGTAGTCAAAGGTCAGCCGAGAGGCATGCGAGGCGGTACAGTCGCACAACCGCCAGGTCTTGCGTTGTTTACTGAAGCCCGTCGGAGAGTCGGCTTTGTAGTGACGCAGTGCAGCTTGCAAAGTGTCCAGATTAACCTGCTGCAAGCAATGTATTACGAAGCTACAGCACGCCATCTGGGATTTTGGCGCTGTCCGGTAGCATCTTCGATGACATGTCAGGCCCCGTTTCGCTCCCAGCCTGTTGAGTAGTCCTCTCTAGCTGGCGATTTGATCAAGCGCGCATACTAAACATGCGTTCTGCACGAACACCAGAGCCGTCTCGACCTCGATCTTGCGCGCACCGGTATACATACAAGGAAAGAGAAGGTACCGCTGCCTCACTTTTACGAAGCTCCAGAACAGCATTCACCATATCTACGACAACAAGAACAACAAGAAGGCAGCTCCATCAGCATTGGTGTTAGCTCCACACTAGTACAAGCTAGCGAAGAGTGAACTCATCCCAAGTACCACTTCCTTGCCCTGATCGTATTGGACCGCCTGATCCTACGCATCCATGAGACAGTGAATGAACGAGCGTCCATTGTGAATGCAAGGCCGCCTTAGCGCGATCCTAGAAATCTCGCAGCTTTTTCTACGCAATACGAAGGTTCAACGACGAGGGCGAATCTTGGGTCGCTTTTGTTCACGATTTGGCGCAGCAATAGATTATCTGGCGGACTCCGTTACCACAATCTTTGCAATGGAGCAACGTTGACCAATTCAGATCCCAGGCTGCAGGCACAATCACTCAACGATCATTGGAGGACCATGATGCAATGATTATCGGACAAACCTACAACCTGGACATGGTGAGAGCGCAGCTGAGGACGCGATTCTGCCAAGTACGGTTCATCCTGTACAAACCGGTCATTTTCAAAGCCTTGCACTTTCCGGAGCTCATCACAACGGACGATCGCAACAGCTGCGCTGAAGCGATTCAGAATGCATGCTAATGGCCTATTGTCATAGCACCACCGAAGGAAAAGAGAAGGCTAGTATCGCATATGTTCACTTGAACGCAGAATCCTACCAAAATATGGCTAGTCCTCAATATATGCTCTATCAATTCCTGCTTACGGCAGATTCTTGAAGTGAGTAGGTTCCTGGACTGGCAAGAGATCAAGAGCACTGTTGGCTTGATGCTTGAATGGACAAGAGATGTCAGACCAATCGATAGTATTGCCGAGTGGAGCGGGGGGTTTTTGGAGCCGCCGTACAATCTTTGACCTGAATGACGCTTGGACATTCCTGAACCTATCAAAGATGGGCGGTTTGAACAGTACTTTTCTCTTTGGATTCCAATTCCATGTGCTATTCGCAGCTTTCCAGAAAGACATTAGTATGCCGCCTGATGATGGAGGATCTGCTATGCACCAGTGGCTGTACATATTCGGAAATCATCCGGTCAATGCCGCACCGCAAAGCCAAACCATGTCAGATACATGATGCCAGCTTCGATGTAGCATGTTCATGACCTGGCGCGCCACTATGCATAGCGAGGAGAATATTCTGTATGACAAGTAAATGGGACGGGCTAATCGAGGTAAGGCACCCGTCCGTACTGGCCATGGCTCGAATATGGCGTAGAGGAGTGTTGTGACACATCAAATGTCATCCACTTCGGTTCTTCTAGAACCTTGCTGTCTATTTTGTAAGTTGGCGACATCGGCGCAAGGCCGCGCAGATACGATATTGTCCCCTCGAGCAGCCTTTTGAAGCGCTGTTGCGGCACAAGAGGGTTCCATCACTTGTCATACTTAAATTGCAAACATGACAAGCATGTTGCCAGATTATCTGGTAAGCTCGTTACTTATCATTCGTGAGAAGTGCATCGAGACAAGTGTACTTATGCGTGAGAGTGACGTGACTGATAATGACAGTAGGGTAGCACGGAGTGACGCCGTCAAATACGGCTGTGCTCTGCGTGGCCGCTTCGAGACAGCGTTCACAAGCCTGCCAAATCTCCGATTCGCTCATGCCATAGATGGCATCGGAACATGGATAACGGCCTCGTCACGCGGTTTCTCATGAACGTTTCTGACATTGTCGCAGATAGGATATCCTGTCTGGCCAAAGGCATGATGTGGAGTGTGTAGTCCAAAAACGGGCGTTTGACCAGATATCGAACACCTGGAAAGTCAACAGATCAGCAAGGCGGCGGGATGAAGCGCGCAATAGAGATGCGGAAGCCCACCATGAAATTCCCGAGCAGGTCGCAAAGCTGTCCTGGCACTGTGCGTGCGGGAGAATATAGCATACCCTGGGCGAAGAGTCAAGTCTGTTGTTTGAGCGGTTCAAGATACTCTTGACTTACGTAATACTTTGCGCGCAATCGCGCGGCCAGAATATTGTCCGCCGGCTGTTCCTCATCATCTCAATTATGTCCAACTGGAAGTGACTGGCGCCAAGAAGTCAGAACAGGTTAAAACCTCGAAGAGTGGCCCGGACTCGATCTGGCGGTTGGGTGAGACAGTCAGATCCGTACATCCCTCGGTAAACCTGGTTAAGCTCCAGGCGTAGAAATAGCTGCGCGCTGTAGGATATTAATGATGTCGTTATATACTTTCCGGTGAGTCTGCTCGGGAGGTGGCTGGAGGCATTGTACTCGTCCCCACATTATATTCTGCGGCATCAAAAGAAGACGTTCGATGCTCTGTATGCCGCTGGACGGCAAACGCAAGTTGGCAAGAATATCACTTACAAGTTGGAGACAAGTCCAGGCAACGAGTCCGATCTGTCCTGCGCTTTGATCACAGATGCGGACCTGTCTCTTAGATAGCTTCTTACAAATATCGCCGCGAGCCGTCTAGTAGTTCTTGTTGTATAGCTTGAACGGATTAAGGAGGGTCATTGCTACCCGACTAGCTCTTCTCATCCAGCTCATACTTTCACCGACCCTATCTAGTTGACCTTTGTACAGACCAGAAAAAAAGAACATCTGAGCATAGACAAGGTCGTTACTCTTGCCTTACTCTCCAAGCATCTCAGCTATTTTTGCGTAGCAAGCGAGTACGAGCAGAGAGTCAGTAATTGACGACCTGAGAGACGCCGTGTTTAGTATTGGGTTTTGAAGGGGTCGGGACGGAGACCGTTATATGGAGTCAGCACAGTCGAATGAGGTTGAGCCATCTATGGAGTCTCGAAGTCGTTCCGCCATCACAGAAGCTGTCGAGTACTGCCGTGCGATCTCGCTGCTTCCCAGGCCTGTATTCCGTCCTGTCGGTGCGCCTTCTTCTCTGCAGGGCAGCGTGCTTTCCTGCAAACACGGCTCATCATGCGCAAGGATAAGATACACCATCGTGTTCTGCGGCGAACGTGCCACCATCTGTCTCTCCACAGTCGCTCAAGTGGGCACACATATCTCGGGGTCCCCAAGGTGATGACAACATTTTCGATTTGGTGATCCGCAGCAACCATGATCCCTTGGCGAATATATCCCTTCTGCGTCACCGCATCGGCAGCACGCTTGTGCGTACAACGGAAGCGTTAGGAAATTTTACACCATTCTCCGAAGCGTCCCACTGTCTAATAACGGACGCAAAATGTGTATGTGCTTGATGTAGCTGTCATAGAGTGACGTACGGTGTCGACATCAATTCTAGCATATGACCAGGACCCTGACCTGCATATATGGGCGGACAACCCACTCGTGGAGCGAGTCGGGGGTTGGAAGAGTCATCTCCATCAACTTCATGATAACCAGTATCGCCGTGGGGTGTGCTCAAGCGGCGGCTGGACTGGAGTTGTCCACGAGCTCTCTTGCCAGACTCACAGAGCGGAAGGAGTTCACGGTGTTGCGCGTCTTCAACGTAGATCTCGGCCATCCCTAGGCCTGCTTTATTAAGACATACTGGACGCTTCGCCGAAAGAGCAGAACCTGGTGTGGTGCTGTGCGATGGTCGTCGAACTGTGGTCGTGGCTTCACACTTATGGAATTCCCGGCAGAGACGTCAGATTTCGGGATGATAGTCAGTGTGTCACCGCTTATTCATGATATCGTGCAGATTGAGCGTGAGAGTTAGCTTTCCAGACGTCCAGACTCGTAGTCGGTAACACGGAACTGTAGCAAATACATCATACTCTCGCGTACGCCTAACCTCACTAGCATCGGTGATGTCGTCTTGCATGCCGAACACTACATAGCAACGCCCTTGGCCGCACCGCGAGCATGGCGGAACCGCACTCTGCTGCTCCGGCTGGCGCGAGCACGCTGGAGACGAATGGCATTGTAGAGAATGCTGCGCCTGGCAGCCAGATACCGGGTACATGCAGCTCGCGCACCTGATATGCGTCGCGAGTGCCCAGGCTGATTATAGTATTGCATAGGCTACCCGAATTTTAGAAGACTGCGCGCATCGAGAGCTTGCAAGGTACGGTGAATGCAGTGACATGTGATTGAGCAATGCTGACTGAAGCTGCAGACTTGCCATACCCGGAAGGTATACTACTGGACCAGATTGAACATGAAGCTGTAGGACAGGAACACTTACAATATGGGAAGATTCGATGTGACGCCGCGAGCCTAGGAGTGCCATGCACAAATTGCGTGGCCTTCTCTATCAGATGCGATGTCCCCACGCCGAAGAGGAAGAAGACCGCAGGCGGCAGGAAAGAGTCGAGCAAGTATGTACACACGGCAGCACAAGGGCCGGACTTCCCTGGATCACTCAGCTCACGTGTGCTCCTCCATAGTGAGCGTCGCGAGTCCTACGCCGAAAACGATGACCGATCCCCGTCCGCCTTTCAACCGGGTACTCTACCTCTGTCTGTCCCCGCAGCCCGTCCTCGAGACTTCCCTGATACGATCGGCTCTAAATCCCAAGCTGGTATGCCCGAAATCGAGCTCAGCGACACCTGCGCCGACCAGCAACGTCTGCACAATGGTACTTGGGCGCAGTACATGAAGCCTAAGTTCGCTCTTGCACCGATCAAGGAAGCAGGTCGTGTGGCATACCTCGGTGAATCTTCAAATCTGTCCCTGCTAGTCCAAGATCAAAATGGCGCAACAGATGTAGTCCACTACCCATTGCCGGAGAATGTCCGAGGCGCAAGAGCTCGTGCAAACGAACTCGACAATGTGGAGATCGACATCCTGCACCAGCGCGGCGCCTTTCTGCTACCTCCGCGCGCGCTATGCGATGAGCTGGTAGATGCCTACTTCCAGTGGATCGCACCCATCTGCCCTGTCATCAATCGCTCAAAGTTCATGCGGCGGTATCGGGATGCTAAGAATCCTCCGAGTCTGCTTCTACTTCAGGCAATCCTACTGGCGGGCAGTAGGGTGTGTTCGAATCCCCAGCTGATGGACGCAAATGGGAGCACGACACCGGCTGCCATGACATTCTACAACAGAGCGAAGGCACTCTACGATGCAAATTACGAAGATGATCGAGTCACGATCGTGCAGGCGTTGATATTGATGGGGTGGTATTGGGAGGGTCCGGAAGGCATATTATGTCCTCGCTGACATTCAGGTGTTGCGGATATACTGACTCTCTCGCAGGTAAGGCTACCTGGAATGAACTCGCGACAACGCTACAATCTGACATCGCCGCAGATGTTACTAGAAACGTGTCTTACTGGAGTCGAGTTGCGATGATTGTGGCGCAGGGGTCAGGGATGCATCGAAGGTGAGTCGAGACGAGTTTCATTGGATTGCCTTAGTGGATTCGCTACCTTGAACGCGGTCGGTCTGCTACAATTGTGCATTTCTGCCTAAGAGTCAGGTGTGCCGCTTCGGCGCGTGTCCGCGGTCAGTGTCCGAGTTGCGAACTGGGGACACGCACGATAAAAAGCGAAGGTGGAGAGGGCCATACTCCTTGCAACACGAGACTGAAAATACGCAGCGTTGAAGGTTCACAGCTAAGTCAAGCCGACAAACGACTCTGGAAACGAATATGGTGGACACTCTTTACCCGCGACCGATCAGTGGCCGTAGCGCTCGGACGACCCGTGACAAGCAACATCGAGGACTCCGACGTGGAGATGGTGTCGGAAGACGACTTTCACGACGACGAACCGGATCGACCTGCAGAGTATGCCCCAAACCCCATACATGTGCAGTTCTTCATCAACTACGTCAAGCTGTGCGAAATCATGGGCTTGGTGCTCTCACAACAATACTCTGTGGCATCGAAAACGCGGCGGAAGAATGCCCTGGACCTTACATATAGCGACATGGCGCTTGCGGACTGGCTGCAGAACTGCCCACCCGAAGTTCGGTGGGAACAGCAACGGCATCACTTCTGGTCGGCGCTGTTGCACTCAAACTACTAGTGAGCGCGGGTATACTACAGCTGTCAGGCAATTGACTGACATGTCGCAGCACCACGCTCTGCTTACTGCATCGCGCGCACATCCCCCCAGCTGGTTCAGAGGCGTCTGCGCGGCAAAACGGCTTTGCCGACGAGACCGCATATCCATCTCGAACGATTGCATATCAGGCGGCCGCGATGATCACTGCGATTGTCGAGACGTTGACACAGCATGACCAGATTCAACATACGCCGGCGTTCATGTAAGCTACCTACAAGCTTTTCTCCGAGGCACAACCCACCAACAGCATTGCAGTGTCTACAGCTTGTTTTCCGCACTGATTATGCACGTCTATCAGATGCGCTCATCGAATCAGTCGGTTGTGTCACTGACACAGCAGCGGACAAGAACATGCATGAGCGCACTGAAGGACGTATCGAAAGTGTGGCTCGTCGCAAAGATGGTGCATACGCTCTTCGAATCAATCTTGGGCACTAAAATGCTCGAAGAAAGACGTCAGCAAGCTCCTGGCCGACAGCACAGCAAGGTCAAGCGAAATGGGCATAGCAGATCTCATACGAAAGACATCACCCCAGCAGAACCGGCAGAACTGCGAAAGCGTAAGTTTGACGACATGGAGCTGGGTTACTCTAACGGCCCGCCCGCACCGCAAATGTCGTATGAACGCTCGCGCCCACAATCGCCAGCAATCACTCCATTGCGAGAGTGGCCGCGACAGACGCAAGCCCAGCAACAACAAAACCTCCCTGCACTCTCAGCCGCGCCACCCCAAGCGCCACCACTCAAATCTAATGACGCTTTCATAGGCGCCTCTCGAAGCAATACGCGGCCTACCACCCCCTTCAATGGCTTCTACCCTGGCACACCTCCAGATCTGTTCCTGCACACACGAAACTCGCCCAAGCTGTCCGAAGATCTGTGGCAGAATTACCAACCCGACCGACTCTTCCCGCCTGAAGCTACCGGCATGTTCCCTCTGCTCTCTCCACAAGGCATCCTCGATCCCGCTCTTCGCTCAGTGCCGCAGAATTCCGCGCCGCAGATGCAGCAGCCACCGCCACCCTCGCAATCATTGCCCTCACAGCAGCAACAACACCAGCCGCCGCCTATGGCTCAGATGACGTATCCCAATGACCCCCATGCATGGGCGCATATGCCCAATATGAGTTCGGCTGGGGCTGGTAGGGGCATGGAGAGCGATCAGTGGAGTAATGCTAGTAGTGGAGTTGGCTTTGGCGGGAACGTCGTGCCTACCACACTGAATGTCGGGGATTGGTTCGAGTTCTTTGGTATCCCTGATGGCAGTCCGCTGAATGCTTTGGGTGGAGGCGCTGGGGGCTATGGCTGAGGCGTCTGAGCGTGAGAATCGGAGATGCAAGATGACACGATTCGGGCTTGCGAGATCAAGGAGTATAGCAGATGTCTTTCGAGAGACCCGTGTTGGGCTGCAGTGGACGACTTCATGGCGTCTCAGGGCGTAGGCCTATCTTCCTAGCTCAGCGAAGCGCATAAATGGATGGGGCGCACAGCGACAATGAGGCACAGTTGGCGGAGTCAGCTTCCGCTTCGCACAACTCGAGAGTGTCATGAAAGCGCATAAGTAGTCTGCACGCCGTGAAATTCGTGGTGCTCGCGCTCCGAGCGACTCTTGTCCAGCTTACTGCAAATTTGACTTCATCGGCCATGATCACGTGCGGCCACTCAACTTCCCATCCCCATGCACGCATAGAATCCTGTACCACATGCTCGCTCACAAGCCCAATCTCCGCCCAGTACCGATGACGTTCACCAACAATGCCCTCGCTTACCTCATCCCTCCTGCACTGCCTCCCTCTCCCCACCCACTCCGCAACCCAACACCCCTTCCTCACCATCGTCGCCCAATTCAACGTCGCCCTCCCCTCCCTAATCGCCTGGCTCGCTCAAGACCGCTTGTAACTCCTCGCTTACGTAAATTTCCTCGGCACTATCCTCTCTCGCTCCGGTGCCACAGACCGCGAACAGAGCTTAGCATGGCGGGTAGGAGAAACCTGCATCGAGGGATTGGAGATGGTGAAGGGGGAGCTGAGGTTGAGGAGACTGCCAGGGTTGAGGGATGGGAAGGGGAGGTGTGTGAGGTCCGGGCGGGGACGGAAACGAAGGCGCATCGGGATTTGTTCGTGGGAGCTGCTGCGCCGAATCGGCCGTGGATTGTTACCTTGGTGGCGCTGTGGGGCAAGGAGGAGTATCATATGAGCACCTGGAAATACGCGGCTACGAAGATGGTTTTGACTCCGAAGGCGTAAGGGAAGCATGTCATGCAAAGGGTGTCCATCCGGAGATGGAGTTCGGTGGAGTTCGAGGCTTTTGTTGCGAGGGTTGGGGGGCTGATCAATAAGTTTTGGAGTGGAGCCGAGGAGGGGGGATGGGAATGGGAGGAGTGTGAGAAGATTTGGAGGCAGGTGCTTTGGACTGGGAGGGCGTTTTGGCTCGAGGTTGGGGATGAGGAGGAGGGGAGAAAGGAGGCAAAGGAGGGAGGAAAGAAGAAGGAGAGTGAGGAGGTGTCATTTAGGGAGGGAGCAAGAATGGCTCAGCAGATGGAGGATCGAAGTGGGCATGCGTCTTAGTTGGCGAGCGTAAGATGACCGACCCTTTGTTTCTCTAATGGACCAACAAGCGACACGACCGGATGTGGGCTGTCTTTGAGTTCTCTCTCGCGGATGGTCTTACGTTTCTATACTGCTGTACGAATGTGCGTGCTCAGAACGACCTTTCCCTGGGCAGCACCTACGAGGCTTGTGATTGCACTCTTGAAAACTAAAAATCACAGCCTAAGGCTCTCCTCGGTATCGCAGAGATGCGCTGAGCCTCATTGCTAGCCTCAGTCGCCCTTTCCTCGCCATGCATATCGACATCTCCTGTACCGCCGTTTGGCGTGTCAGATCGAGCCAAGACACAACAAGATCTATCCGCTCTAGTTTCCGGCTCCGTGCATTCCCAGAATGCTGAGCGACATTGTCGCCCATAATTTGGCGAACACGGCTGCAACATTCGAGCAGAAGCGCCTGGAGATCGCTGAGCTTTGCAGCCATGTAGAGCGGGCGCAAGCGCGTATGGAAAGCGACACGACCAGCATGAGAGAGCTCAAGATAGCCCTGCGTGATGCTGAAGCGAAAGAAGCTCGACGCCAAGCCAGCTTAAGACAAAGCTCACAGCACGTTTCGTGATGAACCAAACTGCACGGCTTTTACTGACTCGCACATCCAGGCAGCTGGTGCCAGCCTGGGTGAGAGGGACTGCCAGCCTGGGTGAGAGGGAAGGGTCGTCAGCCACGAAGCCCGTCAATCTTGTCAGCTCAGACAAGGTAGAAATTAAGGAGGAAGACGTGTCCACCACGATAGACGAAGTCTAGACCATCAGCATGCTTGAGCCGACTATTGAGCTGACCGACGGTCATGTTGGCCGAAGTAGGGTACGGCGCGGCACGCTCGTGACGGATTTTCAGACGATTCAGGAAGACTTCCCAACTGTTGTCAAGATCGATAGCAAGTGGCGGGAGCTCACGCGTCGACGATGCGGGATCAATTGTGTGCCCGGCCCACGTTTCCTAAAGGGCGTCCGCGGCTTTCTGCGTCACTACAATCGCGGCCATAGTGGACGATCACCCGAGAAGAGCGCGGTGCATATTTACTGCATCCTGCGCGCAATATCTAACGTGGACGTTGCTTTTCTCAAGGCTGGTTAGCGGGCGCGCAACCATCCCATCCAGAAGGTGGACCACCCCAATGATACTCCAGCTCCCAACGGCAGTATCGATTCCGACCCTGTTACATCACAGCATCGCAGACCCCGCGCGAAGCCGACAAAGTTCACTCACGTAGATAACCCGATTGTCGTCGAAGTAGATGGGATTTGGGTCGAGCTCACCTGCAAAGACATCGTCGCCAACGCTATCCGTGATAGCTGTGAATGCATGCAAAGTGAGATGGCTTTCCGAGCTTATGCAAAGAGGACTCACGATGCCATCGCAAATGCCGATTTTGCTGGGTACTGCAACATATGTACCGTCTCAGCTCGCGACATCGACCTTGTGCAGGTCGGTCAAAATCCCACAGGTCGTCGGATCGAACGTATTGGCTCCTTCGCCATTACCGCTCGAGCTGCGAACGTTCCATGCTCGGACGCCGGCCTCCAGAACATGCAATGGATAGCAGGATCCCCAGGATTCTCAAACGGATGGCATCAGTGTCACGACCCTATTATTCGCGTGGGAAATTAAGATGCTCATCGTGTAGCCATACGAGCTTGCTGCCGTAATCGACTGCTCCAAGGATTCGCCGCATGACGTAAATATTGCGACTTGTACCATTCATATTGATGTCACTAAGCAGGTGAATGCTGAGCCTTCGCACGTGCTTTACGAGCAGACAACAATTCAGCGGCCACCTAGGAGCCCCGGCAGAAGTTCGTGCGTCGGTAAGCCGACTCCGGATGTGATAGTCTTCAAGTGTCAGGTAATGGTCGATGCGTTCGAGAGCCTCGTGGTTGATCTGCTTGTAAGTCTGAAAGACAGGCATGAGCTGGGGGAGTGGATAAGCAGTACCTCAAGTCTGAAGGACAAATGTACCGTCCGTGTCGAGCGCAATATTACCCGATGTTCGCCAGGGCTGGTTAGACCTCATACCAGGTGAGTAGTGTTCTCTCCTTAAGACAGGGCAGATTAGGTGATCATAGACCAGAATTCGTAGCTCAGGAGGCAGCTCGAGGAGCTTGGATGCTTGTGCAAGCGCAGCCGGGCGTGGGGTATCGACTTTAATAGCTATTTAGTACTGCACAATTCAGCAGCTTCTGGCAGTCGGTGCATCCCACGCAGTAATTCGATCGCGTCCTACGGACGGTATAGTACAGCGGTAATGTACTAAGGTGCTTCTGATGAGTATGAGAGTGTTCGAAAAGTCTAGATTCGAGAATGTTTGGTTTCGAGATAGTCGCAGACCAGTGGTGCTGCCTCGGCTCGCATCGTCTTGCAGACTCGTAAGATGAACGTAAGCTTCATTGGTAATTTGTTGCCGTGGTCTACTCCACTGATCTGGTCGTCGTCTACCCATGAGCGAATAGTGCACTCAGTGGACTTTTGTGAAAATCCACACCCAGTCGGACACTTGTCATGCGCAAGCCAGTCAACCAAATTTGCGAGTAAGTATTCGTAGATACACAGCCGTAGCTCAGGGGGCAACTCGAGGATGTAGCAACGCTTCCGTTCCTGTAGGTAGGGGGTGGCCATTGCGATGACAGCGCAGCGCATTTCAGTGGTAATGTTTGATGGAAAGGAGAGGTACACGAAAGGATATGCTCCTTTGGTGAAGGGGGAGTCACGAGTTCGGCTTGGGGCGCCGTCTCGTAGTCGAGCAGGAACGACCGGATGGCTGGTCGCCGGCGTATGCACGCTGCTTGATGAATTCCAGACTTGCTGTGCATCAGCCGTACAAGGACGAGGGCCTTGACGAGCTTCATGTGGTGTATAGGCTATACTTACAATGGAATGACCCCTTCTCATGTTCTCATGCAGGCGCGCTCACAACCCTTCCCCTCTTCGCAGCCTCACTCGCCATGACCCCCCCAATCTTTGCCAATTGCTCATCCGTCAATTCCCTCGACTCCGCCTTCTTAGCCTTCCTCACCACTTCAGCCAGCTCCTGCAACGGCTTAAGCATAGTCAAGTGCAGATTCTGTTCTCTTTTCCTCCTTCGCAGCCTGTGCCTCGATCTTCTGCGTGAATTCATATGAATGCCCTATACTAAACTTCGAGTACTTGTGCCTCAGCTCGTCAATGACCGAAGCTGGCATCGGCCAATTCAGCAACAAAGGCGTGTGTGTGACTTCGTCTATGCTTCGCCTTAATGTGTCGTCCTCGTGATCCTGGAACTCCGGCTTAATTACTTCGGGCTAAAGTATCCATGTGTTCGTGCCCGGCACAGCTCGCATACCCTGATTCCACTCTTTCTTCATCTTCTCCCACTCCCGGTTCACGCATGTTGACTTCTCGATCACCACGTCCCTCAGGTTGCCGGTGGTCGGATCCGGTAAGGGGTACACCAGCCTCACATCCTCCACCGGCACCCCGACAGCTATAGATTGCACGCTCTCACTTCCACTCATGTCCTTCTGATTCACCTAGCTAGGCACTGCAACGTCCGCCACATTAACACCGTTCAACTGTACAGCGCCCTTATCCCTCTGCAACTCCTCAACCTCCGCAATCTTTACCTCCTCCATGCTCTTAACCACGACCACCCGATCTCCCTTACCAACCCAGAACCGTATCGGCAGACTCCGTGGATGTCGGTCGGGGAGTTTGAAGCTTTACAGACTCAACGCACCGTGGGTTTTTGCCTTTTCGCCGACATCTCGTCGTGGGGCTAGGAGCCCCGGTGACCAGGCTTCCGCGCGCTCTTTCCGCGCTGTGACAATGAGGGCGTGGTCGTCGACGCGAATTCGGAGGGAGTCGCGTTTGCGGGACCAGGACTTGCCTTTTTCGAGGCGGTCGATTCCTTCGGACAGGCATTTGGCGGCGTGGTGGTGAGCGATTTTGGAGCGCTGAACGACTTTCTCCGTTATGGTAGACGATATGGGAGGTAACCGCACGGAGCGCTAGGTTCAGAAGCTCTTGCAATACTGCAACGGTGTGTTCCGGGATGTGAAGTGAATACGTCCCGAGTCCTCTTTCCTAATTGGGTGGAAGGGCATTGGACCGACAAGGTATTTGGTTGCCTGCCTTCGCTACAAAGAATTCGATTCGAGTATCCGAGATAAGCTTCCTGTTATGCGGTACGACTTAGAGCATCTGAGATTAACAACACGATGCATGACTCATCGAATGACTAGAGATATGGAGACGTCTTGCTAAAATCAGGCTCGTCGCGATGCAGCCCTCACGGCTTCTTTACAATCTTCTCAACCTTGTCCAACCCCGTCAACTTCTCCAACGGACCACTCAGCCAGCTCATCGGAAACCAGCTCGCAATTCTGGCTTGTGTAGCGCCATTGCCCCTCCAGATAACATTCGGTGGCGAGCTTGACAGTAAATCTCCCACGACACCCTTGGCCCATGCCTCCGGCGTGATGCCCCTGTTCTCCAAGAACTCCCCCCTCAGTGCTGGCTCAATGACTTCCTTCGCTGCCGCGTAGATGGACGAATTTGGCAGGCCGCCTTCCTTCGCGCGAGCGTTCTTCACAATCTCGGTATTCACACCGCCGGTCTTGAGCTCGACGACTTTCAGACCGAAGCTGCCCTCCAGCTCTTCGCGCATAATGGTCGTGAACATAGACATTGCTGCCTTGCTCACGGCGTAAGCTGCGTGGTAGGGTATGGCTGCATGCGCGGCAATTGAGGTGTGATTTACGATCATGCCTTTGCTTGACTTCAACAGCAATGGCAGAGCGGCTTGAGACAGCGCAACGTTGGCCCAGACGTTGAGGTCGAAGACGGCTTTGCCCTCCGCTAACGACATGTCAGCCACGGTCATCACGTAGCTGGCGCCGGCGTTGTTGACTAAAATGTCTAGCCTGGGTATGTCTGCTAAGCAAGCGGCGATGGACTCTGCAGATGAAATGTCGAGGGTCTTGAGCTCGACATTTGGGCCATGAGTTGCGAGGGAGGCAATCTTAGAAGGGTTCCGCGCGGTGGTTTAGACGTGTAGGCCGGCAGCGTGGAACTCCTTGACCAATGCGGCGCCCATGCCTCCATCTGAGCAGCCGGTGATGAGGACTGTGCGTTTCTTCGGCCATTGCGAATCGGATGTTGTGTTTTTGATGGTCTGGTATGGCCTGGGCCGCTGTCGAGATCCTCAGAATGCTAGAGTGAAGAGGACGTGAAGAGAGGAATGTGAATGTGCTCCCTTACCTTGTGCGATGGCCAAAATATATGTAGCACCCGGTCCAGTCATTGGCACGGTGTGAGCGGAATTACGGTATAGAATGCACATCTGCTCCGCTCGAACAATCCTGTTACCTACAGAGGGGTGCAAGAAGTGACCGAACGCCTGCTAGCCTCGCAGATCATGCACATTACTTCTTCAGGTAAGATCTAGGCCTAATGGGGTATAATCTCATCCGTTTGATCCTCTAGATCTCAGCGCCTTAGACGCGCCTTCTTCACAACAACAACTACAAGTACACGGTGTGTCATCAAATCGCTATCTCTCGGCGTTCCAACGCGGTGAGATCTACGCCCTCCACTACCACGCGCGTTGGTCAATAGATCAGACTGCTACCGCAGTGAATCGCAGTGAATCGATCAAAATCAACTGTTCACGCTATAATCCACCGCCCAACGACGCCGCGGCCAAGACCTGGACGACCTGCAGCCTTCTCAACACGTGAGCTCATTCAATTCATCGATAGGTGTACCGCAGATGCCCAGTCTCGGCGTTGACGATTTGATCAGGTCACTCTCCGCGAACAACTCACCTACGACCTACGAACAATTAGAAGCGGGCTTGCAAAACACGGCTATTCGCGCTACCAAGCGAAGAGGAAGTTCTGGCTTACTCCGGAGCATAAGGCTGCGCGTCTTAGGTGGGCTGGAGAGCACCTAAATCGGTGGGATCGACAATGGGCGTCTGTCTTATGGACATACGAGGCGTCTATCCGTTGCGGGTACTTTGGACAAGTCTATAGCACTCGGCGTGCCGATGAGGCCTATACAGATGACTGTTTCGTAGCGAAGTATCGAAGATACTCTGCCGTGATGATTTGGGGGTCAATTCCTCGGCAGGGCCGGGTGAAATGCACGTCTCCGTTAAGGGGAAGATAAACGGCAATGTCAACCGCGTAGAGATCATCCCACGCGTCGATAGGATGGCTAAAAACGCCCACCATTCAATACTCCTACCCGGGAGGATGACCTTTGTACAAAGACAACGCGTCACAGCATTAGGCTCATGCAACAAGGCACCTTCTCCGCAGCCTTGGCATTGAGACGATGGTCTTGCCTGCAAAGTCACCTGATTTGAACCCAATCGAGAACATGTGTGTGCGTTCTAAAGCATAGGATTGGCGTTCACTACCCTACGACAAGAGAGGAGGTTATTCGGGCCGTAGAGATCGAATGGCCGAAGCTGACGTCGTCTGCCGTGTCTAGGTGCATTCAGAGCATGAAGCAACGGTGACAGGCTGTGATTGACAACGAAGGTGGGCATACAAGGTGGTAATGCCGTGTAGATACACTATGTGTAACTTACTGTTTGCACGCTTCTACATACTTCTGGTGTTCAGAGGCGCGGTGTCTAACCCGATTAGGCTGAGCTCCTGCCAAGCTGATCCCATAGTGCTTATGGAGACACGTTGAAAATATTTTCAGCAACCCTGTCAGGTATAGATTCGTGCAGGCGTTCGGTCACTTCTTGCACCCCTCTGTGCCGGAGAACTGCGGCCAAGGGAGGTCAACCCTTTTGTCTAATATGGTACGTTACACAAAGTTTAGTGGCGCTCCCCGACTAGTTACGCTCGCTCGTGTATAGACATACAGTCGTGCCAACAGTCGGTAATCATGTATTGTCCTTTCCAACGACATTCTTTCTCTGGTGATGGGGTATGCTTCGCTACGAACTCGTGTCATGATTGCAAGCTTTGAAACTCTATCGATGCAGTTTTTGTTTGGCGGAACGGAGAGGAGTTGCTGCGCCGTTCCTTACTATGCTGTGTGTACATAATCGGATGATCCGAGTGCGAGGCAGTTACGTACAAAGTTCCGTAGGGCAGTAGCTGCGGAGGTGTTGCACTCTCTCAACGTGCGTCACGACCGAGCGGAATTCACGGGCGAGTCAGCGGGGTTTGTAAGCCCAGTGCCTCCAAACACGTACGATAATAGCAATGTGAAAGCTATATACATGAGTTGTCTGAGCTACATAGAGCATGTCATAGATTCATGATCAAGTGGACCACACTTGCTACGTGTCAGTAGTGCCTTCATGATGGCACTTTTTTTACCAGCTAGTAGAAATCTCAGCTGTTACGTCACCGTGTCACACCATTCGTGAAGCTATTTTTCGCCATGTTCGTCAACAAAGGCTGAATAACTTACAGTTGTCACGATAGTTTGCTGATTCCAGTACCTACAGTATCTCAATACCACCACTTCTGAACCCGATGGTTGGTGAGTGAACCTTGATAATATCAAAGCAAAGTATCGAATCGTGCTATGACTATTGTTATATCAGACGGATACGAACTAGATCCATGAAGATTTCTAAGTGTTTAAGGGTCACCCCGAAGTGTTGCTGTTATACATCTAACTATGACTACGCCTTCATCGGTAACATACCCTTGATGTCTGAGTCAGAGTTTGCGATATAGCACGTCGTTCTTGCCGATATACATTGCTGGTAACAGCGCAGCACCGGTAGTAGATCGATCAAGAACTATTTTAGTGATGCTGGCTCGAGCGAATGAACAGGATGGGTATATAAGCTGGCTTCGAGAAAAGCTCAGTGGTAAAGCCAACCGAGTTCGACCCAAGCTTCTGTTGAATTGATCCGTATTGCAAAGAGCCTCTCGAAAGCCGGTTCAAGTTCGGCTTGCACAGGGCCCTTGCGTTGCAGCACCTGTCAGTAATGACAGCTACGTTGGAAAGATCGACACGTTTACTAAAGACTATAGACCAAAAGAAGGTAAGAATAAACGACTTGATGGGGGGCTTTGTGCGGGAGGGATGAAAGGTGTAGGACATACATACTTGAAAAGGCCTAAAACGCGAGTTTTATACTGTACAGTGGCGTGGTGTGCGATATTCACTGTCTATCGCAAGCGCTCACACTGCTCAGTCACACGTGCTATGTATTGCAGGTGTCCCATGAGAACGCTCCACCCCCTGCTCAAGTGCTGAGAACCATGGCCACGAACGCTACTTCATGATCTGAGCCCTATTTGAGCTTTGCGAAGTTTGCGGAGTGAGAGATCGAAACGTTCTCAAAACACGCGTACAAAGGGTGTATTGCATCATATCCATGGAAGACCTCATTGAAAGTAGGTACTATCCGCCAGAACACGCATCAACACATATATACAAATCACTGCAACACAATCCGCCACTGAGCCGACTTGTGTCTCACCTTCGCCCCGTACAGGCTAAGAGGAATTGCCAATGCTATCATAGCTACGGATACGCCAGCTTGCGTGCCGAGACTGTCGATGTAGCCGGACTGGGAGACCTAAGGGAGCACGCCGTACAGGAAGCCGAAGGCGATAACGTCCTGCGAAAGTCAGCGTGGTCCTTCCAGACTCACTCATTCTACACGTCTAGAGCTTACTCCTAGTCCATTGACAAGTAAGAGACAACCAGAGTTCACTGGCAGATAGCAGTCTGATACATAGACCAGTGAGCACACCAGGACAAAGGCGAGGCCTACTGTGACCATACCGTAGCCAAAGAACCTGCTCATGTGTCAGAACGCTTACTTTAGCATCATTTGGGTTTACACTCTCAACGCAGTCCAGTGCAGTGTCTGCGCGACTTCAAACCCAAAGGCGAGACATTCAGCTGGTACGGAGACGGCAGTTATGATAAGCAAATGCACACATGCCTCTGGCTCGAAAACGCCTGCGACTTTCGTACTCCTGTAGTCCGAGTACTTATCCACCAGCCAGGCGCGCGCCCAAGCGCCGAACAGATTGCCGACCAGCTTAGGAATGTTTGCCAGTCCATTGATTGAAGGCGTACAGTTGTACAACGGAGCCTGCAGCACGAACGAGTTTAGAATATCAATCGCCACGAACCAAGCGAACGAGACGGCGTAGCCATGAAAGGCGAAGATGACCGCTGGGTGAACGATCATTGGAAAAGTGCGGAGGAAGAGGCTGAGGAGGGTGTTGTTCTTGGGCACTCTCGACCAGAGGCTGAGGCCTTGCCTAAGCTTTTCTTCGGCAGCGATGCACTGTGAATATTTGTCTTCGCCTGTTTCTCCAGATCACTGCCCTCAAGTGGCACAGAACCCAGGCTGGGCGCACTCGAGGTCGCTGGTGATGCCCGTGCGCACCTTGTTTGGGACACAAGAACAGTACGACGAGGAAGTTCGCAACGGTTAAAGCGAACGAAAACCACTTATGCACCCTCCAGGAGTAGCTGGTGATGAGGAACCCGCAGATGAGCGAACCAATGGTATTTCCGCCGCTGGTCGAGTTCATATAAACGCTTATGCAAATGCCGCGCTCGTGTAGGAAGTATAGGTCATTGACGATGATAGCACCAAGTGCTTTGGTAATTTACCTTGCGAAGGCGCCGATGGTATTGCTCCATTGCACGGTACGGAATGTCTGCGCTAGGGCTCCCCAAAGGTAGCAGACACAGAGGACAAGGCTGGCAAAGACGAACACGGGTCGCTTGTCGAAATCTGTGGCGATGTCACTTGTGAGTCCCGTCACTAATGCCTTCTCTTTGCGCCAATTCCTTCGCATGAATCGTGGTTCTCGGCGACGTTCGGGCGACCGATCAAAATGCAGGCTGCCGAAGCCGCGCGAAAATGCAAGTGGGGTCTTGCGACTTAGGCAGGAGCATTAGCAGGACATCGCCAACCCCTGACAGCACTCGGGTGAGCATACCCTGCCTTGCTGTTATTTAACGGGTATCCACATTGGTGAACTTATAATTTGCCAAAGGCACACAGAGAAAGTTGAACAGGCCGCAGGTCAAGATTGGCCACAACAGCAACTCGCTGGTCTCTGCCTTTATCTCCTGAGGTTGAAGACTGAGTCCACTCAAGGCCTGCGCTAGGCCTCCAATCCTGAAGTTTGCCAGAAATGTAAAGTCGCACACCCTCGCGAGGCAGACATGCTTCTTCCAACTCGGCCAACGGAGAGGGCCGTTAAGGTCATTCAGGTTCGGTGCAGGGTACAAGATCAAATTGTTCGAGGTGCTGCTATTGATGTGGAGCTGAACAGCATCCTCTGAGTGGTCCAGCGATGTCGAAGAGGTGAAATGAACGATCGCGATCAAGAGCCGCAGACCAAGGTTTCGAACCTGACGGGGGTATTATGAAACACGGTGTATTGGTAGTGGTGGTATCAGGTGAAGTCTCAGGTTCCATGCTGCGAGGATCAGAGCGACATGCGACCAGGGTGAAGGAACGCATATTGTATCGCTTGAGATCTCAAGGATCCAGAGGATCTGGAAGACTATTACCAATGAATGAGACAAACCTTGAGGACTATCGAAGCTGGACACCATCATGGCGCACACACAGTTCTCACACGTCCACAATACGATTGTTGCTCGTCTCGTGAAGCGCCTTCCTGCGTGCGGGTTCGCAGATCAGTCGCGGGCTATGACAAACGGATGTCCGAATTGGTGTGCCATAAGTTACTGTCGTTCATTGGCTAGAGGAGCCTTCATGACTCGTGCTGGATCGACTTGGTCGCTCTCCAAGACTGCATGTATCTAACGAAGAAAGAGTGAAATTTGTGCGAGAGGCGAGGGCGAAGAGACATTTCATCCGAGCGTATCATGCGGAATCATCACAATTGAGATCACATCGTTAGCCACGTTGTGGTGAAACTTGGAGCGAGACATTGTATGTATGCGCCCTCCCCATGCTCTCTGATAAGCATATCTGCCTTTCGAACGTCATCTCTGGCTATACTACTGGTCATTGTACTTCATTCCCTATGCCACTCACATCTCTGGTTTGCTGTATGGCGCTCGGCATATCCGTTGTGCCTCGGACACTGCTCGCCCATAAGGGTAGAAGCCTTGGTTGGCGAGAGTTGAAGCTGGCTACATAGCATGTTGGGGTCGAAACTTAGCATCGGTGTGGGCACCGATGCCCTCTTAGTCTTCAAAGATGATGTGTCGATAACCTGAGAAAATTGTGCTTGATCTTTATTGACTCTTGGAACTCGTGGGCTGCGCTTTGGTGACAGAGCGCCTGCAGCTAATTCTCGACTATGCCTGAGTCGGGGGTACTTGCGGTGTGTGGCCTGAGGCAGTATCTGGACCGCGAACCACTTCATTCCGCTTACAACACAGCATCAACACCCTCTCCTTCGTCGCTAGCTGTGTCCAACAAGGAGGGGAGTATTCCGGCAGTAGCGTGCTGCGGCGCGCCAAGTTGACGCGCCGTCACCCACAGCGGCGACGATGCAGTCCGTACATGAGTTTCCCTGTGCATCCCCCGGAGAAAGGGCGGTACGCAGCAAAATTGCCTTGGCTTGCGAAACTTGTAGACGACGTAAGTCGGTATGCTGAGCACCCCCGCGACGAGACGCGCATGACACGATCTGATGCGGTGTTGCAGCGTTGCGATGGCCGGCGACCAACATGTACTCATTGCACCAACGCTAAGCTTGAATGCTTCTATCGGCCGACGCCCATGGCAGTGGAGAAGTGCGATCTGACCCGATTCTGTCAGTGGCAGTGACTTGTAAGCATTGACTGAGACGCTACAGTGAAAGCGGCTTGGCTAGTAGACTCGAGGCTGTCGAGTCACGCCTCGCTCAACTGGAGCAGCGAACCGCCACCTCCACTCTCGTGCGTGGCTTCAAAGCACGGCTCGCTGACGATGGTGGTGCCTTTCAGCGGGTGCCCATGCCCATTTTCCACACTGCCGCCTCGCACAAAATGTACCAGTACTGGCCTCGTCTGCGCATCAATCTTTCCCTCGATGGCTTCGATCCACTGCAATATCAGAGGCATTGTAAGCTGAATGACCACCTAGCTGTCAGGGAACACGCCCAACTGATTCTTGGTAGGCGATGTAAGTCGAGTGCTCATAGTCAAGGTGCTCTAGTCGCGCTGCTAACGACAGCCCGTCTCAGGAAGCCGATAGCTCTCGTGAGTCCACCGCTGCATGTTCTGCTGCACTGTACTAGTAATTGATCCGGAACAGTTGTCGACGGCATTGCCGAGGCCGCGCAGAGCACCGTTCGTGTTTCAATAGTAGCCGAATACGTTCAAGTACGCATTAATGTTATGCAGCCGCCGAGGCAGTATGCGAGTGCTTGCTGACAAAACCTAGCGAATGTACCACCAGACGAATTTCGTACCACAGACAATTACCTACTTCCTGCAGATGACCTCGACGTTCTCATTGCAGAGTGCGTGGGAGCAACTGCCTCGCAGCGGCGACAACCTGGGCCACGTGAAGCTAAGCGACCTGTCACTGACTACCCTTCTACTCCTCTCAGTAGCGTTCCAATACCTGATACCGGATCCTACCAATGACTTCAGCACTAGCGCCACGTCCCGCGCATGCTTTCAGCTCGCGCTCAGCCGGTTATGGACACTCCACTCTCAAGACAAAGAGGTCAATCTTACGTCAAAGATGATGGTCGCCGTCCAACTGATTATCATCTACGGCCGACCTTTCCATGCGCTCGGCATACTGCGTCAGGTCGGCATGGTCCTGTCATCAACATGGA